>SNQJ01S0009082.1:488438-499859 GCA_010110895.2 Picea sitchensis
GAAGAGGTTTTCAACAGCCCAGTGAATGGGCATTTTCTGAAAAAATGTTTTATTTGAGCCTTAGACGGCTCCTCTGTTTGTAAATATTGTCCTTTTTACCTTTGTGTATTTTCTTTTTACGTGTTTTCAGCTTAATAAGTGACTCCATAGCCCAATATCAAGGCATTGAAGCTACAGAAGGAGTTCTTAGAGCATCGCAGGGACGACTCTATCCCCCATGGAGCCTAATGTTAGCGATATTTCTTGTCTCGGGCTTAAGCGTACCCAGGTCTGCAGTTTGCTCGAGAAGCACCCGAGCTCAACATGAGAGAATCTCGTTTTTTAGCAGCAAGTCAAGCGAGCGGGCGAAGTTTCTGCCATCGACGGTCGAGACCCATACATATAAGCAGATCGACGACCATCGGGTTTTCGGGGCTGACCAGTTGCCCGAAGTTTATCAAGAGGAAGCGCCATGGGCCAAAACAAATCTGGACCGTTTGATCTCATTGGGACAGGAAGCAAGCCTGTCGTCATATCACAGATAGGGGTTTTGAGGAGAAGGTGCCCCGCGTTTCATGCATTTCAGAACCCTGAAATGTCGAAAGCGCCCCTGGCACCAAGCCCACGGTTTCAGCCCTGGGTCATATCAAGCGAGCCTGTAGAGCGCGGCCCCCTTATATAATGGCGACATCATCCTGGCTGTCCGTCTGAAGGACGCGTGGCACGTATCCATGCCATATCGGCACTCAGGGGTTCAAGGGGTAAAATTCCCCTCTCATTTCATATTTCAAAACCCTGAACCCCGAATTTCCGATAGCGCCCAGGATCAGGCCCATGGTTCTGGCACCTGGTCGCAAGAGAACATGCCTGGAGGAGTGGCACTTATGTTTTTCATTTGGCCACTCGGGCCATGAAGCGTCGAGATAAATCTCAGAAGGAAGGCATTGTGATGCTCCAGATGTTGATTCGACGTGAGCTAAATCCCAGTACCTGTTGGAGATTAATGGAGAAAAGGAAGGGTGGTTCAAACCTCACCTCGCTTATTTATTGCAGAGTATGGATGTCACGGCCGAAAGTCTGCCTGGGAGGGTCCCCTGTACCATTTCTCCGTAGGGAAGCGACGTCGAGTCTTCAACTCGCCAGAAGAACCTGCACATTCCAAGTCAACATTCAAAGGGTTTAGCTACCTCTAGCGCGGGCCATGCCAAATTAAGGTAGCATATGACAGAGCAATACAGGCCAGATTTGATTGAGGCGATGCCATCCATTGAAAGTTTTGAGACGCCTCTGCTGAGCGAAAGGAAGGGAAGAGTATACGTAGGCATTTTTGCCATTTTGTAATGATCGATGGTTGAGCAGAGCTCCCTACTGTAATGTTTTAGCAACTATTCTAGCTTTCAGCTTATGCATCTGTATATGAGATTTCTTGTTTTATGACAGACAGTTCTTCTTACTCCGTCTGATTTTCATCTCATGCTAAGAGAGTTCGTGAACGACTGACTCGTGTGAATTATTGCAGTTTTGTTATGATAAAGGATTTATTATTGCATAATTGTATCCTCTGGCTTTGCGTTTGAATGTAAGTCGATCTTGTGTTTAAATGCCTTCTTCTACAGTCTGTTAGAAATCTGTTGTTTATAACAGACCTCTGCTTTTGTCTTGTATAAGTCTTCCGCCTATTCACCCTTTACTACAGCTCGCTGTCTGAAATTTATGCAAGACCTCACTTGCCCATGCATATCTAGCCTGGTTTCAGAGTTGGAATGCTATTGTTTTGAGTTTACCTCCATTCGATCACCCATCTATAAACAACCGTGACATAAAATTGATGGGCGTCGAGCTCTGATCCTGCTAGCAATCCAGGAGTGCCACTACAGACTGTCATTTGTTCATCCAACTAATTTCTCCTCCAAATAGGTTAAATGCATACCCACTTGTATATATTCTATGATACAGATCTCCAGCCTAGTATGCATCAACAAACCCATGTATTTCCAACACTCTGTCCAATCCCAATCTTCCTTGGTAGCACACTCCATAACTAGCAGTACCATGAAAATACATGAAAACCATCTTTACAACTGTCCAATTCTCCTTCTCTGGTTTTGACATACACCTTCTAAAAACTCTAACTGCATGATAAATATCTAGACTAGTACAAAGCATTACATAAATCAAAATTCCAACCGCACTCTCATATGGAACACAAGACATGTCCTCTTCCTCTTCCTATGTCTTGGAACACTAATCGGTACATAAATTTACACCTACAGGAATAGGAACCTTGATTGGTTTACATTCTTTCATATTAAACCTCTGCAATATTGTCTCAACATATTTCCTCTGATTTAACCAGATTTTCATGTTTACCTAATCTATTTTAATTTCCATGCCCGAAATGAAATTTTCAGCACCAAGATCCTTCATGTCAAATTTACAAGACAACTAGGTCATCACATCCATGATAATCTCCTTTTTGTTTCCTATCAGTAACATATCATCCACATAATGGACCAAATAAACAAGATGATCACCATTTAATTTGAAATACACAAAACTATTCTCTTTGCTCCTTATGAAGGCAAGACCCAACATATAAGTATCAATTTTTTGATACGACAGCCTTGGTGATTGCTTTAACTCATACATGAACTTTTTCGTCCTGCATACTAGCTCTTTCTTTTCCTTCACTACAAAGCCTTTTGGTTTCTTCATGCATATTTATTCTTCTAGATCCCCATGTAGGAATGATGTCTTCACATCCATCTGTTCTACTTCAAAATAAAAAACAACAACAACAGATAAAACGAATCTAGTACAAATTGACTTGGCAACAAGAGAAAAAAAATCATCAAAGTCAATTCCCTCTACCTAGGAATACCCTTTTTCTAGTAACCAAGCTTTGTATTTCTCTAATTTTCCTTCTGCATTCAACTTCTTTTTAAACACCCAATTTTTTCCAATGGGATTTCTTTTATCTGAAAACTCTACTAGATCCTAATCCTCATTCTTGTCCAAGGTTGTCATTTCTGCAACCCTGGCCTTTTTCCATAGTTTTCTATCCTTTGAATCCACTGCCTCCATAATAGTTCTAGGATCATCATCAGTAATAAACAAAGAAAAATTTGAATGAAAATCAAATGGAGTATACCTTTATGGTTTCCTTCTTTCTTAAACCAATCTCCTCAATACTAGAGTATCAAGATCTTCTTCTTTTGATTCACTTTCATATGTAGAGTTTGATTCATTATACTTCAACAAAAACTCTATTTTCTCTAGTTCTTCCTTCCTTGGTAGGACTTCCTATTTGAAAGCATCATTGATTTCTCTAAATACAACATCTCGACTATATACTATATTATTAGTTTCTGGGTTCTAAGGCATATAACCTTTCAGGCCATCTTTATGCCCAATAAAGTTACATTTTGAACCTTTTTATCTAACATACTCCTATTTTCCTTTGGAATGTGAACATAGGAATCAAAGCAAAATACCCTGAGATGTGTGAGAGAGGGTTTCTTACCAGTCGATAGCTCATGTGAATTATTTTCATCCAGTGCTAATGAGGGTGATTCATTGAGTAGGTAACATGCAATACCCACTTCCTTTACCCATAATGTTTTTGCTAACCTAGCACCACTGAGCATGCACCTTGATTTTTCCATGAGCGTCCTATTCATCCTTTCTACAACTTCATTCTATTGAGGTGTATATGGAGTAGACTTATTCCTTTATATACCACAATTCTTACAGAATTATTCGAATTCATTTCTGTATAACTCTCCACCATTATCCATCCTCAACACCTTAATTCTTTTCTCTGTTTGATTCTCCACAAGAGCCTTAAAATATTTAAACCTATCAAAAACTTCAAATTTCTTCCCGAAGAAATATATCCATGTATTCCTTGAGAATTCATCTATAAATGAGACACAGTACATAGATTTTCCCAGTGATGGAACCGACACAGGTCCAAAGACATCATTTTGCACCAATTGTAAAATTCCCTCTGCCCTTGTTACACCAGAAGGGAATGTTACCCGATTATGCTTCCCATATATGCAATGTTCACAGGAATCAAAATCCATAGAATAGTTATACATATCTTCAACCATACCGTTACCATGTAGTACTCGAAGGCCATTCCCTTTGATATGCCCTAGTCTTTGATACCGCAACATAGTATTTTATCCATATACTATAGGATTTTTTTCTTCTTCAGCTCCAATCTCAGGAACAACAGAACTATTGAACCCATCACTATTAATAATTATTCTCTACAGATTATATAGAGTTCCAAACCAAAGTCCCTTCAACAACACCATTTCTCCTCAAACCATCTTGTAGATTTCATTGTCAAACACTGTTTTTACCCCTGCATAGTCCATTTTTCTTATAGAAATCAACTTTTTGGCCAATCCTGGGATGTGAAGAACATCAAGGAGTATTCTAATCCTTCCATCCATGAGTGTCAACTTGAATTTTCCTTATCGTTTTATTTTGGCTATTGAGTCATCAACTAGGAAAACATCACCTCCATCATTCCTTTCATATTCACAAAACCACTCCTTGTGAGGAGTCATATGAAAGGATGCACCTGATTCAACCATCCATGCCTCATGATCTGCATGTTTTCTTGAAGAAGCCAAGTACACATCCCCTCCTTCATCAGTGGAGTTTTTTTCTTATGTATAGGGAGCATCATGAGATCCCTTCCCTCTCTCAACACTTTTGGATCTACATTGGTTCTTATAGTGCCATTATTTTCCACATCTCTAACATACCTTTACAAATTTATGGGATATTTAGATCTTCCCTTAAGTTTTAAATCTCCCACTTGAGGACTTAGATATATTTCTTTTTTGGGAGCATCTTCTTGCAAACAATGCATTTGTGCTCCGACTTTCCATATTTTTCTGCCTCATCTCCTTCTAGAACAAGGATGATACCACATGATTGAAAGTTAATGTGGTTTAATTAATACCTATGGCCACAACCAAACTATCCCACGAGTTTTGTAAACACAAAAATAAACTAATACACTTATATTCATAAGAAATCTTAGCATAAATAGGTAATAGTTGACTTATCACAATATTGAAGGCGTCCAAATGATCTATCACCAAGTCTCCATATTTCATCCTCAGGTTATACATCTTCTTCCATAGGAACAATTTGTTTACTAGGGACTTAGAATGATACAAAGTCAACAACTTATTCCATAAATCCTTGGTCGTAGCTTCCCATGACACATTCAATAATACTAAATATAAGAGACACAACCAGATTGTGCTCTTCACCTTCCAATCCAAATTTTCCTAGTCTTTTGTTGATGTTCCTGAAGGTTCAATACCTAGATCCACAACAATCCTTTGATCTTTGTCCACCAAGCTATCTTCCATATCGAGCTTCCACATCTCAAAACATTTCCCATTAAATTTGTCAATCTCTATTTTGAATTCCTCACCATTTCTTTTCACATGAAGAATCGATACCATAGATCTCCCTCTATAACAAGGTTTATCACATACCCAAGACAAACCCTTAGCCACAAATGCATCCCAATAAAGACAATAACAAATCTGATACCAAATTTAGATTTTAAACTTATACAATAAATTATTACAAATTAATTTTTAATAAAATCATAAAATATACAATGACACACACACACACATTACATAGATATTTTACCCTAGAAACCCAAACTGGGAAACCCAAGAACCTGTTTAGAGTCACACCTCTAATCTTCTATTCATCATCTTCATTGTTTATATATATATATATGATCTCGTGGCATCCAAAACCCCTAATCCATTGACCTAGATTAGTCAACAACCCTAATTCATTAACTGAAATTATAAAACCATAGGAGAAAACAATGTGTTGAAACACTGCAAAAAATGGACGTAAAAACCACCAAAAATAGATGCAAAAAACTACCAATTTGTTTTTTTGGGGGCTCCGCCTCCAAACCCCCTCACTCTTATATCAGTGCATAATACATGGGACCAATATTTCAAATAATATAGACATACCCAACATGATGATCCACCAGTAACTACATGGGAGGACTTCAAAACCCTCATCAAGTCCCAATTCTACCCTATCAGGTATTTAGAGAACCACTGGATCTGGTGGCACTACCTCATGCATAGGCAAGGACTGACTCTACAATAATACACCACTAATTTCATAAATATGGCCATCATGTTGGGTATCTCTCCCAAGAACCCATATGTACTCCTCAAGTATCTGGGGGGGTTTACATAGTCATCTATGAAAGCAGGTGATGTTATTCAAGACAAAGACACTAGATGAGGCATGTGTACATGAACAATACCTGGAAAACATAGGCCAAAAGAAGGGGAAACCAAGTGGTTCAAAGAATAAAGAGCACCAGGAAGATTCCCAGGAAAAGAAAAACAAGTGGTAATTGGGAAAAGATAAGAATATAGTAGCCACTACACATCAATGCAAAGATCTAAAAAACCATTGCAATCATTGCAACATTAATGTCCACATCGAGGAAAAATGTTGCAAACTACATCCAGAGATGAACTTGAAGAAAAAAAAGAAGGACAGAAAGAAGAAGAACCTTTTAGCCACAGATTCAAGTATTCATGTTGAAAGTAGATCGAATGTGGACAAAACTATTTTTTTCACATCTGCGTAGAAGGAGGTGAATTTGAGTAGCCTTCATCACCAGGAAGAGAAGGAGATGACCAATCTCTTCCACATCAAGATTCAGGTCAAGAAGACCAAGATAGATGCTTTGTTTGAGTCTATTTCATAGGTTAATCACATATCAACATGTATGGTCAAAAATCTTGGATTGGAGGTTCATGATCATCCCGGTCCCTATCCATTGGGTTGGGTAAACAAGGATGCATAGATAAAGGTAATAAAACAGTGTAAGATCAAATTTTCCATAAGTGTCAATTTTATTGATGAAGTGGAATTGGACGTAGTACCCCTTGATGTATGTGGAGTAGTGTTTGGAAACCCTTACATATATACGCGGGATGCGATATTTATGTAGAGATCCAAAAAAACTAAGTAATCAAGGGTGGGACATTCTACATCATTAATGGGCATAAAGGTGAGTCAAAGATCTCATTAGTAAGTGCCAACCAAACCAAGAAGTTGATTAGTTCTAGTAAGAGATATGTTTTTCTTTTCTTAAGAGAAAATAATTATGATGATCAGTCAATGAGAGTGAAGGAATCCATAGAGGGGTGTACTAAAGAGCATAAACATCAGTTCAAGGAGTTTCTATGGGAATAAAGAGGAATGTTCAAGGAGACTAAAGGGATACCACTCAAGAGGTATGTGGAGCACGAAATACAGTTATTTCCATACTCCCCATTCTTGAATATTGGGATATATAGACAACTTGTTCTAGAAGGGAATGAAGTGAAGAAGTAGTTGTATCAGTTGTTGGAGTAGGGTGTGATTCGACCAAGTACCTCACCTTGTTGGTCAACCATCATAATTGTTCCCAAGAAGGATGGGAATTGGAGAATGTGTATCGATTATAGGGCATTGAAAAAGATTACACTGAAGAATGAGTACATTCTGCCAAGGATCGATGATTTGTTGGACCAACTGCACCATGCCAAGTACTTCATTAAGATGGATTTGAAATTAGGATATCACCAGGTATGAGTTAAATAAGAAGATACTTGGAATACTTCTTTCAGGACAAGGCAAGGTTCATATGAGTGGTTGGTTATACCATTTAGTTTATGTAATACACCAACTACATTTATGAGACTAATGACCCTATCTAGATTCATTTGTTATTTTCTATTTGCATGATGTACTAGTTTATAGTGCTACCTAGGAGGAGCACATCTCATATCTTATGAATATGTTAGAGACTTTGTATAAGAAGCAACTACTGTCTAATCTCAAGAAATGCAAATTTTCTCAGCAGTATTTGGTCTATTTTTGGTACGTAATCGATGGAGGGGATATCAAGATAGATCCCACAAAGATGAAGGCCATCATGAAATGGCAAGTTCTTACAAATGTCACTAAATTTAGGATTTGTTTTGTAGGAGAACAATACCTATGGAATTTCATTTCTTCATTTTCAATGGTAGTTGCACCACTCCACACCATAGCGACCAGTGGTAAGAGTTTCCAGTGGGGGAAAATCAACAGAAGGAATTTTATGAGATATAAAGAAAGATTAGTCAAGAACTAATTCTTATGCTACCAAACTTGTATAATCCTTCTGAAGTGGACACACATGCAAGTGGGTATTCCATGGGAGTAATTTCGATGCAAGGAGGAAGGTCAATATGCTATCATTCAAAAATATTTCATGGGGAAGTTCTCAACTACCCTACCTATGACAAGGAACTCTATGCCTTGGTTCAATATGTCAAGAAGTGGAAGAACTATTTGATGGGAAAGGAGACCATCATCCACATAGATCATCAATCACTACAATTTTTGCAGGCCCAGAGTAAGCTACAACAAACCAGGAATTATAATTGGATGTGATTTTTACACTAATTTCATCTAGTCATCAAGTATACGAAGGGAAACACAAGCAAGTTAGCAGGCATGCTTTCATGGCCAACCACATCAAAGATTATAACTTTGGTAACTTTGATGTGTTGAGCAACTGAGAGGGGGGGTGAATCAGTTGTTACCATGCTTAAACAATTATGCTTCTTTTTAAAAACTTTACAAGGCACTCAATGATGATGACAATAATGCAGGGAAATAAACAATGGCACATTCAGCATCAGTCACATATATGAGAAACACAGAGACATATATTTCCCGAGGAAACCCATACAGGGTAAAACCTGTTTTTCTTTATATGATAAGTATTATTTACATTCTTTACATTATCATACATATTAGCACCAACTCATTGTGAGGCTACAACCTCTGTTTTGCAAGCTGCAACTTGCTGAGAGCACCCACTCTTTGTTTTTCTCTAGCACCCACTAGAAGGAAGCACCAACTCCCTGGTTTCTCTAGCACCAACTAGAAGGAAGTACCAACTCCCTGTGTTCAAGCACCCACTTGAACCTCTGAGGACACCAGTCCTCCCTAGCACCTTCCAACCACCCTAAATTATAAATTCTTTGTTACTAAAACTTATTACAGCGATATAAAGTTATTCAATGGCTTACCAGCCTTGTCGTTGTTCTGTTACACTGCTTTTCCCTATCTGCATTAGTGTCTTCTGTACACCCCTTGCAATTTATATTCTTCATCCTTTTATGCTCTATGCACCATATCCCTTCAATGCACCATTCCTCGACTGTGCATTTCTTCTCCTGCGCTCTGCCTCCTTGCACACCCCTGAATTCTCCTGCACAGCGACAACCTCTATCTCTTCTTTGTTCCACATTCTTATAGTCTCTGTGCTCTTTGTGCATGAAATATTCACAATGCCTCTACATGCTCACTCTACGCCAAATTCCTCCACATCTCGAGTGCTCTGCCTCATCATCATCGTAACTCTTCAACTTCTTCNCATGCGTTCAACATCACTAGGTGTTCTGTCTAGATTTCTCAGCTTCTATGGTAGTTGAGGCTCTTTGTCTTCTCTGTCTTCGATGAGCTTATCCTTTCTATTTTTGGCTACATACTTCAATTCTCTTCCACCTGTCAATCCCTCTAAGAGTTGTCTTCCTTCACTGGATGAAGCTTGGAGACTCTTCATCTCCTCTGGCGATCACACAGAGTCTCTTCAAATCTTCTGGAAGAAACCATCAATGGTTTCTAGCAGTTACACTGTGATGTGCAATAGTAGCCCTCCGATCTCCTTCAATTTCATCTACACCATTAGATTAGATCTGATGGATATTATCATGATTTATGCGTTTCGCACTTTCGCAATTCAGAGATTTTGCGATGAGGCATCTTCATGTCATGAGCTCCGAAATTTCGAGGTGGAGTTCATCTGCACTATGTCCTTCCTCCACATGACCACACACAGTGACCACACGCTGTGCTAAAAGGCGCTGCGAACTTCATGATGTTCATCGACCCTAATTGACGGTCCACGATCTCGATGAAACAATGGTCCAGAGCTTCTTCGCAATCTCGTATCTCGCTATTCCAGTGATGGAGGTTCTCGTCACTCAAAGTCACGAGAGGTGAGACTCCAAGATGGGGTCGGATCAACGGTCCAGATCACACCTTTATCTAACGGCTACGGTTAACTCGCGATTTCGCATATCGCTATTCCTAATATGGAGGTTCTTGTCGCTCAAAGTCGCGAGAGGCGAGACTCCGAGATGGGGTTGGATCAATGGTCCAGATCACACCTTGATCTAACAGCTGCGGTTAACTTACGATTTTGCATATCGATGTTCCTAAGATGGAGGTTCTCGTCACTCCAAGTTGCGATAGGTGAAGCTCCGAGATGGAGCTCTTTGTGGTGGTTTGATATTTCGCTACGCATCCTCTTGATCAATGGTCCACGACTGTCCCCGATGGATGGTCAGTATTCCTTCACAGCTTTGGAGAGTCGGATGACTCTTGGACTTATCTACCTTGCAAATTCACGATATCTAACGACTATTGAGCCTTCATAGATACCCCAGATCCTACGGCCTAGATCTTCTCATGATTTTGCCACTTCGCGATTTTGTCCACCTTCACGATTTCACTGCTTCGTGATTTCTCCACTTCGCGATTTCGCTACTTAGCAATTTTGTCCACCTTCATGATTTCGCCGCTTCGCAATTTCCCCACTTCGTCGCGTAATGAACATGCAGGTCCTCCCTGATCCAACGATGGATGTACCCCACACTTAGATTGAATGCCTGAGATCTATTCTCGTCTACTGTGCACTCTTCTTGTCTATATTGAGATCTGACAGTCATCAGGAATTCTGAATTGTTGACCCAACGATCACTATTGCTTCTCCTCTTCCATTATCACTGCGCTGCTGATCATGCTGATCTTTGCCATCATTGTTCTTGCCAACAATCTTCTGCACTATCTCTTCTGAGCTTATTCGAATCTTCTCTGCAACGTCTTCTCATAATGCCCATCTATTACATACTTTATATACACATGCCATCTTCATTACTGTACTTTCCATCAATGACAAGCATTCACTATCTGTTAAATATTTTCTAACAATCTCCCCCTTTGGCATTGATGGCCACACAAACACCCACATACATTCGGACTCTCCTCCCGGACTCTTTTCTCCCCCTTTGACATCAATGTCAAAGAAGAAACATGCTCCCCCTGAGTTGTTGCATTAATTTTAGGAGGTATCAGATATGCAACCAATACAAGACTCCCCCTAATAGGATGGACTCTCTTAGATGTGAGACAGGATGACACCCAACTTCTGTCTGAGATATTCAAATGGTGTCTTGGCAAGGGGTTTAGTAAAGATGTCTGCAATTTGTTCAGTAGTGGGAATGTAATGGACCTGAACAATCTGATTGG
>SNQJ01S0009082.1:500100-510899 GCA_010110895.2 Picea sitchensis
GTAATGGACCTGAACAATCTGATTGGTGACCTGCTCTCTCAAAAAATGATATTTTATGGGAATATGCTTGGTCTTGGAGTGGAAGATAGGATTTTTAGACACACTGATGGCACTAGTGTTATCACAATGAATTGGGATCGGTGGAGTGTATTTTACCTCCAAGTCTGCAAGTGTCTGAGTCATCAATAATACCTGAGTGCAATAGGTAGCAGCAGCAATGTACTCTGCCTCTGTGGTTGATAAAGAAATGGAGCCTTTATTTTTACTAAGCCATGCTACTAAAGAATCACCCAGGAAGAATGCTCCTCCACTGGCGCTTTTTTTCTCATCGACACAGTTTGCCCAATCTGCATCTGAGTAAGCAGTTAACTGAAAAATCTGATTTCTAGGATACCACAGACCATAAGTCATTGTTTCTTTTAAATAATTGAATATCCTTTTGACAGCTTGCAAATGACTCTATTTAGGTGTAGCCTGATATCTTCCTACCATTCCTATAGCATGCATTATGTCTGGGTGAGATGCTGTGATGTACAACAGGCTACCTATCATTGATCGATATGAGCTTTGATCAACATTAGGTGAATCATCATCCTTTTTTAATTTACATCCAGCTACCATAGGTGTACCCACAAGTTTAGAATCTTCCATTTGAAACCTTTTCAGCATTTCTCTTAGATATTTTTTCAAAAAACTCTAATTCTTTTGTGCCTCCCAATTTTGGACAACCGTATCCAAGTTCTATGAACCCTTCCTGGGGTCATAATTTCCAGTCAAATGTTCCTTTAGAAGGAAACATACCTAATCAACCCAACACTGTGGGCTATTTGGCTCAAAATCCTCCACATCTGAATCTGTCAGGACTGTCTAATTATCTGCAGACTGCTTACGGCCCTACTGGTATACCTACGGGGCTACCTCCCCAAAGATACCAGTTTCCTCAAGTGAACAAACCATTCCCTTTTCTAGCCACTTTGGATTTACCAGACTTATCTAGGATTTTGAATGATCCTATCTTACATTCTCCTTATTGGCCCATCATACCAGCCAAATTACCGTCGAACATTCCTAAGTTTGACGGTCGACCGGGAGAAGATCTGAATAATCATGTTATGAAATTTCATCTTTGGTGTTTGTCCAACTCATTGATGGATGACTCCATTAGATTACGAATTTTCCAATGAACTCTCACGGGTTTGGAAAAAACATGGTACATCGAGTTACCGCGAGGATTATTTAACGACTTTAATACCCTAGCCATGGCTTTCCTAACACACTACCAATTGCCAATTCGTTATGAGACATGAACCAAAATTTTGAGTTCTTTTAAAAAAAAATCTTCCACTCATGTTTATGATCATATTCATGAATGGAGGAGGAGAAGACATTTAATCAAAGTTCCCCTTCCTGATCAATTATTGGCTGAGTGGTTTACCAAATCACTCATTGGTCAAATCGGCCGTGATGTTGCCATGGGTGGTGTTGCCACTGAAGAGCAGGCGATTAGTCATGCTCAATATCTAGATATCGTTTATTCACAAACAGGCACACTTTACGACTTGATCCTTGACACTCCTCGCCCCTCTACGAATCCTACCCCAACACCTCCAACAACTTCTCATGATGCTAATGATGTGATTGGCACCTTTCATGTTGAGGCTTAGTCTACACACGCCAGTCACACCAATCCCAAATATAATGCTTCTAATGTACATAATAATCCTACTCCTACTCCTTCCTCTAGTAAGACTTATGAAGTTAATTCAGTTCAATCCACACCTACTGGGAGAAATCAAAATAAAAAGAAAGGAAAGGGTAAGAATAAGGAGGATAAAAATAATAATCAACAGTCTTAGAAGAAGAAGTTTGTTTTATCCTGCTTGGTCTTCTTTGAGGGTTTCCTTTCATCGGAAGTTGATGCTTCATGTGTCTCCTTCCTTTCCTTTAGCTTGGGACAATGATTCTTGTAGTGACCACATTTTCAACAGTTGAAGCATTGTATTTTTGTCATATCTTTCTCTTCATTTGGCTTCTTCCTTGAACCAAACTTCCTTTTGTTCCTAGAATTTTTGAATCTTGATGTGAAGGCTTGATCATCGTATTTCTTTTGGGGTTTCTCTTTTGCACTGATCCTTGATTCTTCTTGTGCACAACAATTCCAAAGTTCTTCAAATGTAGGATACTCCTTCCTTCTGTTCATGCTTGCAGCAAATGCATCCGATGTCTTGGGAAGAACATTGAGTACTATATTTACCAGTTCCTTCTATGAAATGATCTCTTCAATAGCTTGTAGTTTATCTCCTAACTGAGAGATTCTCACAAAGTATGATGTTATGTTGTCATCATCATTCATCTTCATGTCACAGAGCTCATTCTTTAGACTTGTTACTTGTCCAATGTTTCTAACTGAGAATAGGTTTGGTAGGGCATCGTACATATGGGAGATGTAGGGTATCAAGTGGTTTTTTATAGAATCCACTATGATACTCATAGCATTGATTTCATTGTCTTTGAACTTCTCCATAACTGCAACGTTCTACGATTCCTTCTCTTTTCCTTCTTCAAACTCTGGTTCCACAATCTTTCCTTTCACGATATCCAACACTTTATTCTTGGAAAGGATGAGGTCAATCCTTGTCTTCCACGCTTTGAAGTTAGAAGCCCCTTCTAGCTTATTTTCTGACTTCATAGAGTAATTCATAACTTCTTTGACTTGGTCAACCCTTGATTTTGACCAAAAACTCAAACTTGACATTTTAGCTTGCTGAGAGTATCAAGAGATGTGTTAGGCTAGGGCACACAAGTATATCCATAAATTAGGTCAATCCCTTCACTTAAGGTGCCTCAACGAGAGGGTTAGGGTTTCGTTGCTGCAGCAAAAACTGGTTGCAACTGCAACTGCAATTGAGCAAATCCTACCAATCTATCTTCCAACGGTTATACTGTCCGAAGATAGTGTGGGCCCATAACCTGTTGGAAATTAATGGATGTGCTCGTTTAACCATAGACAATATAGCAATATTTTCACCCAATCATAGGCCGAAGTCACCCCCGAGCACCTTAACCTTGACAAAGAATCATTTCGAAAGAAAACCCTAGGATAGATAGCCAAACAAAGATAGCACACCTCTCTCCAAGGATAGTGCACCAAGCAAGAGTAACACAAGTTGATGAGAGAGTCCAACCCTAGAAAACTGAAAAGGCAGATTGCATAATTGTCGGCAACAACTGCTCCTAAGACTTGCGCACAAACTAGCCAAATGTAGTGTGCACAAGTGTGCTTCTACAATTTTGAGAATTCTGGCCAAAATGAAGACTGGCCTCCTATATTTATACTATTTATGCCAGGCTGTCTGGGCTGAATTCTTCTCTTGGAGGCTAATAACCTAATACAAATCATTCTCTTGAGCCGACTTGTCTTCTAGGGTTATTATCCAACTAATTAGGGTTTCTTCTTGCTTCCCGGAATATTCTATCCTCGTCAGGGTTACACGTGGAGGTAAATACCTCCCGCAGCTACCATAATGTCAACAAATAGATCCCTGAAAGGTAAAAGTCATTTTAGATTGGCCCAAGCCCAACAATGTAACATAGGTTAGAAGATTTTTGGGAGAAGCCCGATATTGGAGAAAGTTTATTTCTAATTGTTCTTCAATTGTAGCTCCATCACATGTCGTGACAAGCATTAAGTAGGTTTTCCAATGGGGAGGCAAGGAACAAAAATATTTTGATGCATTGAAGGAGAGAATCAATTCAACTCCAGTTCTTTCACTTCCTAATTTAAGGCAGCCATTTGAGATACAAACAGATGCAAGTAACTATGCCACGAGAGAAATCTTGTTGCAACATGGTAAGCCCATATGTTTTCATTTTGAAACTTTTAATGGTGCAATAGTTAATTATCCTACATATGAAAAGGAATTGTATGCATTGGTGCAAAGTGTGAAAAAGTGGAAACACTATTTGTTGGGAAAATAAACTATTATTCACACTGATCATCAACCTTTGCAATAATTGCAATCACAAACTAAGCTACAACAAGCAAGTCACTTCAGATGGATGGGCTTCTTGCAACAATTCCACTTGGTGATAAGGTATAAGAAATATATTTATAACAAGGTTGTTGATATGATTTCTAGGCCTATTATAGGTGCCTCAATTATTCTTAAGCATAACTCTATCATGCATGAGAGCTATGTTGAAAAGTGAGCTTTATATGTTGATTTTAAAGATGTATATGCAACTTTGTGTCAAGCTAACCAAGTAGAGGAATTGAATTACCATGTGAATGATAAAATTTTGTATCATATTGGCAAGCTATGTATTCCACGGGGTGAAAGAGTCAACATCATAAGGGAAGCACATTCTTCTCTTATTGTTGGTCATTTTGGTGTAGTCAAGACGGTGGAAAATTTGAAAAGGTATTTCTATTCGCTTAAAATGAATGAAAGTGTATCACAATATGTAAGAGGATGTTCTTTATGTGCTACAAGTAAGCCTAGCAACAAAAATTTAGGATTGTATACTCCACTTCCAATTCCTTCCCGTCCTTGGTAAAGCATTTCCATGGACTTTGTAGGAGGATTACCTATGTCTAAAAATAATCATGATTATCTTTATGTTGTGGTTGATTGTTTCAACAAAATGTGTATTTTAACACCTTGTAAGAAGTAGGTTACAACTGAACAAACTACACAAATCTTCTTCCAACATGTATGGGTACATTTTGGGTTTCCCAAATTCATTATTTCTGATCGAGATTGTCGATTTATTGGGAACTTTTGGTCAAGCTTATGGGCACTCATGGACACCAAGTTGAAAAAGAGCACAACATTCCATCCACAAACTGATGGTCAGAAAAAAGTGGTGAATAGAACAATAATACATCTTCTTCATGGTTATTGCAACAAGCATCCTAAGCTTTGGAATGAGCACCTACACTACATTCAGCGTGCTTATAGCTGGGCTAAGCATTCATCGACTCAAACACCTCCATTTGAGGCATGTTTTGGTTACTTGCCAAAATCTCATTTAGATTTTATCTCTAGGAAGGATGTTGCTATTTATGGCCATTATGACATTGATAGAGAAAAGAAGTTCATTGAACAAATTCAATTGGTACATCAAATGGTACAAAAACAGTTGAAAAATAGCCAAGCTAAGTACAAGACAAGACATGGCAAGAAACATGTGGATCACAGTTTCCAAGTTGGAGATTAATTTTTTATTTACATTAGCAAAGAGAGGCTTAAAGGAGAAGGTAAAAAGTTGAAACCAATCAGATATGGACCTTTTAAGATTCTTAAAAAAATTGGTAATAATGTCTTTCGTTTCGATTTGCCTCCTTATATGAAAATGTATGCAGTTGTTAATGTTGAGAATTTGAGATTGTATGAGCCTCATTTAATTGATGATCAAGGAGAGCATGCCCAGATTCCTTCAAGATGACTTCTCACCATAATATCTTTTAGAATTGCAACATGATACCATCCTTGACAGAAAGACAAGAAATTCAAAACGAGGGAATGTGGAGTAACTTCATGTTGGTCTCAAAGGCACAAATACAAGAAAATATAAATAGATTGAGGTTGAAAGGGTGAGGGAACAATACCCTCATCTACAGGTTGACTGAAATAGTATTTTGGAGGTCCAAAAACTTCCCAATGGGGAGGAGTGATCCAGGGGATCAAAAAATGCTCAAAAATCAAAGTGTTCGAATTTTTTCTAAAATGGTTTCATTGCATAGATCTCATCCTCACAATCCCAAAACAACTTGAACGGGATCAAATAGAGTTCATATGACAAAGTTATGATGTTTTATCCATTTTCCTAAACAGGAAAAATTTTGTTGATTGTGCAGTCCGTACAGGCTGTCGTGGTAGATGACTGTGCAGACCGTACAAATGACATGGAAAGGATGCATGGTAGGTGACTAGGCATGTAGGTGTCGATTTGGGCCAATGGCAAGGTGCCACATGGCCCAATCAAGGGCTGACACGTGGCACCCCACCGACCATTAAAATTTTGGGTCAGACTCCACCAGGTTCGATCACGTGACCTCTAGGATGAATGGACACGCACATGCCAGACTCACTAGTCTATTTGTTGGGTATTTCTTACTTTGTAGTGGCAAAAATATTATTTAAGTTGAAATGGCAGAGCGTTTGGCGGAAAAAGATCTGGGGCTTAGCCCTAGCGCGTGGCCACAACCTGCAATATATGCCATGTGACTAGGTGCGTGGGAAAAGGCAGGGGTGATGGTCGACGGGTGCGTACGGTTATCCCAGGCCTTGGTCACATGCCCCATGCGGCTAAGACATCCAAAGTTATGCGCTAAAATTGTGCTAACAATGCACCAATTTTTCCCACACAACAGGAATCATGCTAGACCTAGGTTCTGAGCGTGTGAGCTAGGTTTTGGAATGGTGTGTGCATTCTGGAGACCACTTTGGATGTAGGAGAAAGGAGAAACTTCCAAGAGAGATAACTTTCTCATTTTTTGACCAAATCAGGTGCAGAAAAAGCCTAGACATGGGTTTTTGACAGTTCTGAAGCCATTGGAGCTATTTTTTTTTCCATTTGAGCATTGTAAATTGTTGTTTTTCACATATTGAACACTTAATGAAAGAGGACCATTAGAAGTTGGACTAGGAGATGTATCCCAAGAGAGGGGTGAACTCCTTTATCATTTGTTGTGTTATGTATGTTATTTGATGGTTGCTTATCTTTGTTATTTCTGCAATTTTAAGTCCATAACTCATTAAAAATCTATGTTCTTGCAAATAGATCCATTGCCCAAGACACATAAAATTTCACTTGCATGTTATACAAGCCTTCAATTTCAGATCAATGTGTCTCTTTCTTTCCGAGGGTAAAACATCGGAGGAGGTTTTGATGCTTTCCTGACCCACTAGTTAGTATGAATTCCTTGTTATGTCACATCAACTCTTGTTCTTTCTCCTCCGCACGTAACATCTACTACCTTCAGTTGATCGTCACGCTCTTTCCCTGCTATCATCTACACATTCTGGTTCTTTTTCTCCTGCCACTTTGTAATCAGTTGTGGATAGTCTTCCATTGCATGATCCAACTATCTACAATATGTACACATCGTACAAGGATTTAGACAATATCACACCAAATTCCTAGGATGGTTACAGTTATAACATATAATCAATCATCTTCCTCTACCAAATCCTCCTCTTTCGTGGCCTATGAATCCTCCTCTGCCTCCTTGATTGTAGCCCCTCGGGATATTATATTGAGGTACTCCTCCTTCTGATATGTCTTCCCCTTGAACTTTGTATGTATCCATAGTCTGTTCTCTCATTAGATCGAGTGCATGACATTCCTTTTCGTCATTTCCCACAGACTTCAAAAAAATTACAAAATACATTTCTAGTAGTTCTCTGATACTTCTGCATCGAAGGACAAGTGGTTGGGTGATGACCCATCATTCTGCAGATCTCACACCATACCCCTCCTCATATGGCCAAGGGATTTGAATCTCCTGTAGTCAAATATTCTTTAAAATATGGACACTCATTCTTATGATGGCCTTCCTTTCTACATGTAACACACCAAAATTCTTCATGCTTTTCCTTCCCTTTAGCAATCTCATGCAACTGAATTGTCAATGTTGCTAATTGTGACTGAAATTGATCCATCCTTGTGCCATTCTCTCCTACAGGGGATGATTCCAACTTCATGGCAATCTCAAATGCTTCTAACTGCGACGTAATCTTCTACTTCATCAAAGGGTAGTGTATATGTGGTAACAATCCCACAATGAACCATTCCATATGTTGCTCATTCGCAATCTGGAAGGTCAACTGATCCATTAATATCTTAAATCTCTAATCATAATCCCATACAGATTCATTCTACAACTACTTGATCTCTTTCCGTTTCGTAATACACTGTGACTCAGATTTTGATTTCTGGAATTATTTTAACAGGGCTTTCCTGATGTCTACTAACATTCTGACTTGTTCTATAGGTGTAGTGGATTGATACTTCATATACCATAGTAATGTGCAATATTTGAATGTTGTCACTAACTATGTGATCTTCGCATCATCATCCTGGACGTTTTTCACGGTCCATATTGCTTCACAAATAAATAAATGATACTTTAGATTTTTTGTCCCCGCTCCATGGAAGACATGCATTCTCAAAGTGGGGTCTACCCCTGCCATTGTGTATTGTGCATTATTCTTCTTTGGTGATGTTAACTGAATCTGGGTTATTGTATTACTTCCATTACTCTGACTACCTTTATTGTTATCCTTTCTTCCTTCTCTAACTATAATTTCCAAAGTTTCAGATCTTACCTTAGACCTCAGAGATGCACATGGGGTCGTGGGTTCGTCGTAGAGCTTGACCTGAGTAGGACTAATGGGATGTAATAAATCTCCTTCTGTTGGAATGATTTGAAGGTCTTGTTCTTTCTCCTTCTTTTCTATGCATGATATTCCTTTGATTTGAAGCATTATATCAGTGTCCCTTTCCTCAACCTCATTGTGCTACCCTTCTCTATCAGCCACAGTCCTCTTCCTACTATACTGAATTATTTTTCTACTGCGCAACACTCCAATCTCTTCTTTTGTCACACCTTCTTCTTTTCCCTACATTCTTATTCCATCTGTTCCTTATTCATTCTTTCTTGCATCCCTCTCCTCCATACACTCAGACCATCCCCTAGTAAACCCCCATTCTCCCCATGTGCATGAAGGCACCTAGCTATTGGGAAAATCAGATTCCAACTTCATAACCCCCCTATCACAGAGCAGTTTATTGACCCAAGTAGACAGTTATTTCAAATATGTTCCACGTGGCCTTTAAATAACTCTCTTTCAACAACACTATATGACTGGGTACAATCTATAGCAAACTTTGTAATATAACCCCCCAATACACTATCCAGCCAAAAATCAATTGAACACAAGATATGATTACTTACAGTATTAACTTGCTAAATCAACTTAAGTGTCCAACTTCTTGAAATAACAGTGTGGAATGTTCCTCTTTTTAGCTAACCTCTGTAACCACTCAACCAAAATTATTGAAAATTCAAAAAAGAAAATCTCATGTAAATCTGTAAATACATACCTCTGTAACCACTTTTCAGATATGATCTATAGGTTCTTATTCTGATCTCTAGAAAACTCGCCCTCCTTCATCTCTAACCACCGTCCTATCTCCTCCTTAGTCGACCTCCACCTTCCCCTCAGTCACAGATCTTAGTCTTGAAAATGGAACCATTTGTTGGTGTGCAGTGGGGAGACCCGGGGTTCAACATGAATTCACCAACATAACCCTTAGATACCATCCCTTTTGGAATCACTCGCAAGCAAGTGAATTCTCACCCGAGGTATCTATGGGAACTGTAGGAACTGGGTTTCTGCATTGATGAAGGGATGGGAGGCAGTCCTCATGACCATTATACCTAACATTAGTTCATTATACCTTATACCATGTGAGTAGAAACATAATAACATGCAACATATTCAGAATAACAAACATGTATCATATGCGTGCAATAAACAGAACAACAAACACATCATGGCACGTAGACACCATATTTAACGTGGTTCACCCAACATGGGCTACATCCACAATGATTGGATTCTTATTATATTATACATCATTCCCTTTCCGTTATCCTATCCATCTATCTATCTTTGTCACTCTTCAATCTTTCATACTTGCATACATTGCACACTCGCATACTCTCATACTTATTCGCTCTCCTCCCTATCCCAAAAACTTTTACATATTTATACAATTACAACAAGGCTTAGCCCTTTTCAATGGATCCAAAATGCCTAATGGCTTCAAACAATTTTCCTCATTTTGCATGCGTTGATCCTGAAAGTGCACCAACTATCTTTCCTTCTTTCACACGTGTTGTTTGCTTCTACGCAGTTCTTAAAACTGGTCCCAACATTCGACCATACTCTCACTGGTATAGTCATCAATCTTCTTTTTTATGATGATGATATCGTTCTTATGGTGACGAGCCCGCACGATCTTGAAAAGTAACTAAGAATCCTCAAGGATATTTTCTCCTATATGGGTCTAACTATTAATACTGACAATAATAAAGTCATGATCATTAAATCAAATAATATCACTTATGATACCTTCGTATATGACAACAACAACTTGGAGGAAGTAACTTCATACAAATATCTTGGTATCGATATTCAACACAAGCTCAACTAGAATTATAGCATTGAGAAAATGATATTTGGAGGATGGAAAGCTTATTATGGGATTGAAAACAATTGTAAGCCAATCGATATTTGGATATGGGATAAGAAAAAACTCCTCTTTGAGACTCTTGTTACGCTTGTTATTATATATGGATGCGAAGTTTGGGTATGCAATATCTCTTGAAAATTATGGAGAAATATAGAGCAAATTCAAAAGAATTTTATAACCTACAATCTCAAAATTAAAGGAAATACACCATATCTTATCCTCCTCTTAGAGGCAAGTCTTTCCCCCATTGAGAGCATGATTATGACTAGGTACTTAATGTATAAGAACAAGTTAAACAACATGAAAGACAAGGGGCTTCCCAAAATTGCTTCAGACTCCAGTCGCAACCACCTTCGACTCAAGCGGGGATGACATAAAGATGCCCATGCCTGGCTAAGCCATTAGGGGATCATGGAAGAGACCATTTTTGCAGAATAAGGATACTATTAAAAATACTATTAAATCAAAATTTAAGGAGAAAATGTGGTGTGATAAAGAGTTAGAGGAAAAAATAAAATTAATATATTATGAGG
>SNQJ01S0009083.1:496-11002 GCA_010110895.2 Picea sitchensis
GAGTGCAGAGGGGGGGTACCCCCTCTGCGGGGTCCGAGGGGTCTGAGGGAAATTGGCCCCCCAGAGTGAAAATTGCCTTGTAAAAGTATATTGTAATTTCATTGTAAATTTGGACCGTTCATTATAAGGTCACAGATCTAACGATAGAGATTATGTTAGGGTTTTTTACCCTAGAAGGCAACCCTCTTTTATGAGGGAAATGTATTACGGCTATGTATGTTGGCAAGTATAGTATTCTGAGAGAGGAGACTGTGAGAGAAAGAAGAGGAAGTTACAATGGGTTTTGTTGTAGGTTGTATCCCTTCATTTTCTGGATAATAATAAAGAAAGTACCTGGCAATTTCTCTGGTGGACGTAGCCCACACTGGGTGAACCACGTAAATCTGTGTCTCTCTTGTATTATGTATCTTTTGTGTTTTGTTTCCGCATTTGTTTTATTTTATTGCTCTGCGGTCCTGTTTTTCTAACAATTATTTACAGTCGCATTCACCTAGGAGTCCTTCAGGGATGATATCAAGAAACAATACTACCTTGTTGAAATTTATGATAACCTCTACACAAAATGGACCACGATGTGGCAGGAAAGAGACCAAGCGGTGCCTGAGTTCACAAATATATTCCATACCTTGCACACCAAGATGGGTATCAAAGATTCTAAGTGACATCTAGTGCTCAAGTATATCTATGGTTTGCATAGATAAATTTAGGCTGAAATGGAGTTTCTTGATGTCTCATCCTTGGGTATGACCTACTGATATGTCGTCAAAATCGAGCAGAGGTTCAAACAAAATATGCGGCAATTTGGGCCTCGGAATCCCTCACAGTAAAATCCAAGAAATGGCGACCCCAACCTGCAGAAAAAAGGACAGAGAAAATGTGGATAGCCTTAGGACAACCAGTCAAGGCTACAATAAAATATGGACACTGGAAAGAAAAAGAAAGATACTGGGAAGTGGTGGGACTTCCATAAGAGCCCTTGACAAAACACTGCTGATTTCCGCTCTAAGTAGTCTCTAGTGGCTGAGGTAAAAGCCTCTGAATTATATGTGGGTTCCGACTCTGAGTCATAACCATAAAGGGGGAGACATATCATTGATGCAGAACCCAGTGCTATTGTTTCTACCACCAAGCTCCAGTCTGATGAACCATACGAGCTAGAGGAAGGAAAACACCTTTTTCATTCACAGATGTGGGTGAAGAGTATCTCGGTGCCCTTCATCATTGATAGCGGTAGCCAGAAGAACCTTATCGAAGTAGAGGTTTTCAAGTGACTCTCCCTACCAACAATGTCGCACCCGCAAAACTACACCATCAGATGGCTCTGCTAAGGAAGCGATATTCACGTCAGCCAAAAATGCTTCATGTTATACGAAATCAATCCCTTGAAAGACAAGGTATTGTGTGATGTTTCCCCTCTTGAAGTTTGCAATGTTCTTTTGGGCCAACCATATTTATGGAAACTTCATGTTCTATATGAGTATAGGCCTCATAGTGTTATTATTACTTTGAACAAGAAATTTTACAGGATACCCGAGGTAGTCCCACCCAGTGCTATTTCCTTGATCACTGCCAAGAAATGAAGAAAGGTCATCTCTTAGAAAGGGAATTTTGTCTTCTTCGTGATTCTCTCACAAAATGAGAAAAAGATCATAGCCACATCTAGGGTCTTCACATCCTACCTCTCCACATAGCAGAAGCAAGTGGATAAGGTTGTAGAAGAATACTCAGATATCTTCTCCTCACCTACTAGGGTACATGTGCACTGTCAGGTCAAGCACCCCATCGATCTGGCCCCTGACACATCGTTTCCCAATGGGTTAGTATACCACCATTCTTTGTTAGAGAATAAGGAGATCAAGTGGAACATCCAAGAAATTCTCCACAAGGGGCACAACCATCCCATCTCATTACCTTGCAGGAGCCCAATCGTGCTGGTACAAAATAAAGATGGAACCTGGAGACTCTGCATTGATTATCGTGCCCTTAATAAAATCACAGTCAGAAACTGGTACTCGATTCCACGAATCAACGACCTCCTTGATCATCTCACAGGGGAAAAATACTTCAGTAAGATTTATATGAAGTCTGGATACCACCAGGTCCTGATAGAACATACAGACGCATGGAAGACCACCCTCAAGTCAAAGGAATGTATTTTTGAATGGTTGGTCGTGCCCTTTGGTTTGACAAATGCTCCAACCACTTTCATGAGGATGATGGAAAATATCTTGTGACCATTCAATAATACTTTTGTAGTGTTGTATTTGGATGAAATCCTCATTTACAACAAGACTTGGGAAGAACACTTGCAACATATTCAACAGGTTCTACACACCCTGTGACATCACCAACTCTATGCCAACTTGGAAAGATTCTCCTTCGACATGGACAGGGTTCATTACCTGGGATACATCATTGATAAACATGGCATACATGTTGATCCAGCCAAAATCCAAGTCTTCGTGACTAGCCAGCCCCAACCACAGTCACTAAGCTTCAGAGCTTATTGGGCCTTGCAAATTTCTAGCATAGGTTCGTGTTGGGATTTTCCTATATTGCAAGGGATCTCAACCATGTAATGACGGGTGGTGATAAGGTGAAATTTGTGTGGGGCTGGTCCCAAAAAAAAGCGTACGATGATTTGAATCAGTGATTGTGCTCAACCCCAGTACATTCACTACCAGACCTGCAACAACCCTTTGATATCAAGACAAATGCTTCAGACTATGTTTTGGTCGACGTTCTCACTCAACACAACCACCCCATGGCCTATCATAGTGAGACACTATCAGATGCTTTTCGTAATTACCCTACTTACAAAAAAGAAATGTACTCCATTGTGAAAGCCTGCCACCAGTGGAGACATTATATTCTTGGGAAGGAGACAATCATCCACACTAATAATAAGCCATTGCAGTTCATGCCAACACAAGGAAAATTGCAGAATGATCACCATCAGAGGTGGTCCATGTACTTGCAAAAATTGTACCTCAACATCAAGTATAAAATGGGAAGCACCAACCCCGTCATTGATTTCCTCAACAGACCATCAGTCGCGACACTCACCATGGTGTTAGACTCTTGCGGCCATGAAACTTTTGGATAGCCCCAACTCTATGAGATAGACCCAGAGTTCATCACCACCTTCCAAATGTTGGGCACAAATGAAGTTGTCACTAATTTCCATCTTCAGGATGGGTTGTTGTGCCATCTAGGCCATATATGCATTCCATCAAGAGAGAGAGTGAAGATGATCTGGGAAACCCACTACAGTTGGGTGGTAGGACACTTTGGCATCGAAAAGACAATGGAAATTCTGCAAAAACATTTCTACTAAATGAGACTTCGACATGAGGTCAACAAGTATATTAGGTCCTACACTGCCTGCACGATTGCTAAACTGGCCACTAAAAAACAGAGCCTGTACACCCCTCTTCCTACTCTTGACATTCCATGGGAATCCATCTCAATGGAATACATGTCAGGCCTCCCATCCTCCAAGAGTGGCAATGACTGTGTTTTTGCGGTTGCGGATTTCTTTTCTAAGATGACGTCTTTGGCCACCTGGAAGAAGAGAATCATAGTAGGGGCCACTACCAAGATCTTCTTTGAACGAGTCTGGGTACATTTTGGAATCCCACAAACCATTGTCTTAGATCGGGACAATCGATTTCTCAGCACATTCTTTTCAAGTCTCTGGTCACTGCTGGACACCAAGCTCACCAAATCCATGACCTTCCACCCCCAGAAAGATGGCCAAACCGAGGTCATAAATTGAATGATCGTGCATATCCTGCGCATGTATAATTCAAATAACCCTCACACATGGGAGGAGAGTCTCCCCTATGTTCAACATAGCTAAAACTGAGCCCTGCATATCACAACCGGCCACAACCCCTTTCAGGTGGGGTTGGGATTCCAACCATTGGGTCCCATAGATGTTGCACTACCCCTTGCAGTCACCTCGGCTGACTCATTTCCTGCTCCAACTGAAGTTGACAAATCCACCTGGTTCATTGAGCGGATCGAACACATTCTCCAATAGGTTCGAGATATCCTACAAAAGTCCAATGACAAGTACAAGAAGTGCCATAATCAACACCAGGTGCCACATAAGTTTCAGGTGGGAGAAAATTTTTGGTTGCACTTGTAGAAAGAGTGCCTTACAGGACCTCGTAGTAAGCTTCTCCCACTCCGTTATGGGTTGTACACCATCACCAAGGTTTTGGGTGATAATTCTTTCAAGCTTAACATTCCTCCTTTCCTTGGATTGCACCCACTATTCAATGTGGATATCCTTCAACCATATTTCCCGCCATTATTGGACACCTCATATATAGAAGAATAACTAACATCAATAGAGTTAAACCCCCACTGCATACAACATGAATATAGTGATCAGATTGTGGACAAACAGATCAAGGTAACTCACCATCAAAGGATCCAACTTTATCGAGTTGTCAAAGTAGGGAAACTCCTGCACTAAGCGAAGGGGCTCACCCAGGGCCAAATTTAGCAAAAAATTCCTCATCTGATGGGGGAAATCAATGCAATGGATACCATTGATTCCGAAGGGGGAAGGATTGATCCAGATGGATCCATATTGTCTCATTTTTGTAGTTTTCCATTTTGGTAGGTTTTTCCCTAGTTTTCGGGTCCTTGACTTGCAGGGTCGTTTTGAGGCCTTAAACAACATTTTTTAGGGCTCGCCACAATCAAAATGGTCTTTGATAAATAACAAAAAAAGGTGTATTCCTCGGATATACCTTAACAACAGGCTATCATGTGCCTAAAACGAGTATCTTACGCAAAAGTTACGACCTCGAGAAGTTGATGTACTAACTTACCCAAACGGGGCCCACATGACTTTTGGTGATTCATCTCCTAGAGTTAGGTTTTTTGAATGTCTAGGGTTTTTGACATTCCTGTTTATAAAAAGGCCTTTATATCCTCATTGTAATCATTTTCTTGCGAATGAGAACAACCATCACATCTCTTCTCAGAGATAAGCTACCACCATTCTAGCAAACTTGTTTTTGCTACATTGTACAGTTTCAGCTTATTTTCTTATTGAATAGAAATGAGTTTTACTGTATATCTGTAATTTTGTATTAAGCACATTTTGATAACAATATGTATTCATTTCATTCTGAAAATATATTATGGATCATGATTAGCATGCAGATACTGGTGGTAATCTTATGGTATGGAAACACCAATAGGACCAAATCTAGGTTGCGGCGAGATGACAAAACTAGATGGTCCTCCCATATATGGTGGTTGTTCGGGTTGTTCACCCATGTGAGTTGGTTTTCCTAGTTTTCCACCCATGTATTGTGACTAAAAATATGGACCTCCTACATATGAAGACTAACCTAATGGTCCCACCATCTATTGTCATTGAAGGGACTTTTGTGCTAGAATCATGGGGTTTACGGATTGATATGGAAAAATTCATTGTATAAGAATTCCTATGGAATTGGGTTGAGCCCACAAAGTGTTAGCAACTCCTCGAAATGGCTATCTAGGATACATGCCTATGGTAGTAGGGATGGAAGAACTTGTAGGAGAGACTTTCCCCTAGGATTGTTGATGTTGAAACCACGTAGGTTTCCCCCCATTGAAACATTTCCCTCTAGCTGAAGGTTTCCCCCCACCTAAATGTTGGACTCCCATTGAATATTTCCATCCAATGTAGGGTGTACTCATATGAAATGGTTGATATGGAGGCTGAGTAGCTCGTGTAACCATGGTCATGTGAACCACTTGAGTGTTGTCCATCTGACTGATGGAATGACCAAGTAAATCACTTGGTGTGTGCATGGGTGGAAATAGGGAAGAAATATTATTACCTGAACCATGTGTGAAGGGAGATGTATTCACAAGTGGTTGAGTCAGGGTTACATGATTCACTGATGTTCCCTATAAAGAGGAAGCACCAACAGTATCAACTATAAGAGTTGTGGATAAAGATAAATTCCCAATTCCTTGAGGAAAACCAAAATATGTTAGGTTCATGCCAAAAAATTGTGTATTGGTGTAATGGGGCGGTAACTTGTAAGAAGAATAAGCATCAAACTATCACTTGGATGGTGGATCAATGAGTGGTTGGCCAAGTGGATCAGTGAAAAGTGGATTCATGTGAGATGAAAGGTTTTCTACAAAGGTTGTGACTGGTTGTTCAACATGATGATCACTTCCAGGAGCTATGATCTCAGACTCAAAAGTTTTATCTTTGATAATTTCTTCATAAGAAACATTATGTTGAGTTTCTTGAACATCAAGTTCCATACCTTCTATACTATGAATTCTCTTATCCTAAGGCCAACTACGAAAGTCAAAGAAACACACTCCTAAGGAAACTAAAATCAATCAACCAAGCAATAATAGATTTAAGGATCTTCTGATGACGTGATATCAAGCCGCCAATGAAGAAATGAGAAGAAGTTACCCCGAACTCTACGTAACAACCCTTCTCGGTTCAAGAAATTCCCACTTTCACAGGATCACCCTCTAAGGTTACTGAGAGTGTGATATGACGTCTGCCCCAGGTACTATTGCAATCCCTCCACATTCACCTCTTTAGATACCTAGGAAGGGCCACTAATATTACCAACTCACATTCAGCCTCTGGAAGGGTACAATCGATAGTTGGGACCGAACATATGGGGAGTATATTAAAGTATGAAATTCTTCTAGAGGATCGAGGAAAAGTGGACTAGTAGAATTCACAGGAACCTGAATGGATTTAAAGTTCACGAAGAACCAAGACTAAATGAGTCAATGACACTTTAGGAAGGACCCCCAGTATACACTCTTTTCACTACGATTGGTCAAGATTTGGAGGGGTAATCTTTGTTTCTCTTTTGCATATGATCTCATTTTTACCTCTGTGTGAGAGGGGGTTACCGACTATGATTATATGTAAGTTGGATTTGTTCACTCTTTAGTGCTATATAGTCTATTTAGTAGTCTTGGACAATTTTATCACTTGTCCTTGTCGAAAGACTATAATCATGTACTACTTTTGGTGTGCTAAAACCAAAAAATGCTCTAATTGATTTTATTAGTGCATGGTTTATTTTAATTGATTTTACTGAATAGGTTCACGAAGATAAAGTTGATGATGCAAGAGAGAATTGAATCCAATAGAATGGAAAATAATGAGATGCAATTTGTTCTTTTAGATGAATTCTATGTATGGGAAGGAGAATATCTCTATTCTTCTTAACACAAGAAAGCACTCAAAACTATGCAAATTTTCAATTTCTGGGATCAAGATGATGCCAAACTACCAAGCAAATTTTTCCGAAAACCAAAATTCACATGCAAAAATAGCTCTTTTTTCAAACATATACCAAAACAAGCTTCCTGAAGAATGAAAACATTTCTTTGTTTGATTATGTATGCAAGGATATATGCAAACTTTTTCTTTTCTTAACTTTAAAATGGAATGAAAGAGATCTATGTTCACACAAAGAAATACGAGGATAAAACGAAATCTAACAAAGAACACTAAAAAATGATGATAACTTAAAGAAAACAAGTGTGATATAACTTGTTCGATCAAGGACTCAAATATGCAAAAGAGAAAGAAGACAAGCACTCATGAAAATCCTTAATAAATGAGCAGTAAGAAACAACATTCAAGGCTCGATTTTGGAAAAAAAAGAGAGTCCTAATCATTATAAAGAGAGATGTTTTAATGAAGACAAAATGGCTCAATACCAAGCAACCTTTGCAAACCATAGTTGATGAAAAATCCTAAACAATCAAGCAATCTAAAATCTTTGCGAGATGAAGATCAGAGAACTGAAAGGCCGGAAGAACCAAGCGATATTGTTAAACCAATGGGACCACAACTAGGAGAATTTTGAAAAATCAAAGAAGGAAATGAAAATGAGTAATAAATGTCAAATTCTCAAGAAAACAGAGTCAAATATAAACTAGGAGACTTTGGGATAAAATCCTCTCAAAAGTAGACTAAGAAGAACCAAGCAAAAACAAGCAAAAATGCCAAAAAAACAAGTCTGACACCCATGTTCTCAAAGAGATAGAGTGGTATGTATCCCACTAGGAGGATTATGGTGATTTATAGTCATCTAATGGTGCCCTGGTATTCACTACAGAGGAGTGCTAGTCAATCTACTGGCGCCTTGGTGTGAACTGCAGAGGAGTGTCAGTTTCTGAAAAATCTCAAAAAAGGCTTCCACAAGCTCAAACTCAACAAAGACTCAATGAATGGCTCTATAAAATATTCAATGAGGAAGAGGCAAGGGGAAATATATCAAAATTAAGCATCATACAATAAATATATAATCATAAGCAAGGATTTAAGACGAAACTAAGGAAAGACTAGTCAAAGTCCTTCCCTAGTGAAGTCGTCAGTTTTCTATTATGAGAAATCTTACCTTGTAGATAAGCTAAGATCCCCTTTGGAACAATACCCCTATCAATGGTCCAAAGACAAAAGTTAACAAGTGGTTTCTACTTTCCCTATATATATAACTCAATCAATCAAGCAAGAGAGAGGAAAGATGTGGCATACCTTGTTGTGATGTTTGTCCTCGCTGCTCCAATCCTTGGGCTTGATGTCCAATATCCTCAATGAAAATGAAGTCTTGCAAAGACTAGAAAATGAACTCTTCCTCCTAATCTGTATGATTATAAGAAGTATATCTATATATGAATACTAAAACGACATTAGACAAGAAAATGTAGAACACATGAACTTGAAGGGAACAGGTCAGGTTTATATTAATTGGAAAACCACAAAGAGGCACTTGCAAAGCATGATTGATGTTGTAGTAACTTATCCAAGCTCTCCTCGTTTAACCGTTGCATTAAAACCTTGAAATCAAAATGTTGATTCTGCTCCCAAGATCAAAGGTTTGATATCTTAATTCTTCCCCAAAGAATCAAAGGTTTGATACCTCTAATCTCTTCTCCCCTTCACCTTGGAAATAACTTCAATATATAGGCTTGAGAGGTGTAACCACCATGAGAAAACGAGGGATATGGTTGAGGATATGGATCCTTAAGGTTGGTATTAGATCCTAAGATGAAGCCATAGTATAGGAGTCAACCACAACAACCTCATCCAATTCAAAGTTGGCCTTTAGAAAGAGGTGGGAGATCGCATGTTCTCCTCTAACTAGATTGGTGCCCCCCAGAGTGAGAGACAAAGTGCCATTGGCGCCCCTCATTAGGCTTAGGGGGATATTTGGTGCCCCCTCAGCATGGGTAGGGGAGTGCCACCCTTCTAAAATTCCCAAAAATGGTCAATGTTTCCAATAAAAGGGTGTGTTTTTGTTGTTATATGATAGGGATGCTTCTTCCAACATGAATTAGGGATTGTGACAAATGTTTTCATGGAGTCAAGGGTTTGTGACACTCAACAAAGAGAATGCAACACTTGGTAAGGTGCATATGACACTTGCGACAATGCATGAAACACTTAACAATGTGCATACGTCACTTTGCGACAATTGCGACACTTAGGGTGTGAAACTCAAGTGTGACATTTTGGTGTGTAACATAAGGCACGTCTCATACATGTAAAGTGGATGCCTCATGAGATAATGGATAATTAAGAAGGAAGGAAGATTGATCAAGAAGGTAGGAAAAAAAGGTCAACTTAGAGTGGTTAATTAATGAAGATGAATAGAGGACCTACAAGTGGCAGGCATATGGATGCTTCAGTGTTTGGCTTGTACAGAATTATGAGTAGTTTTATGGAAGAGAGTTTTCCTTGATAGATTTGTACTATTTTAATTTAGCTGCTGGCGCTAGTTGAGCTCTCATTTGTGTAACATATGTAGCATTCTTATATATATGAATAATTGTGTTAGGCACCTAGCTTGGGTGCTTCCCATCCACATATGTTGAGCACTTAAGAAGATGCTCCATGTATGTTGACTGATTCTTGTTCGTTGTATGGTTATGTTATTTAATTTTTAAGAATTGGCTAAGTGTAAGTATTGTTGCATAATGTTTTGAAGTCATAGTTAGACATGTGCCTAGTGTGCTTGGTGGATAATCTTAAGTTGAGTAGGACATAGTGCATCTAACAATATTTGTACCCTAAATTGAAGTTATGAGAAAAGATTTAGTGAAGAAGCTTAGTTTGATTGTAATAGACATAGGTTGACCAAGCCACTACAGTTGAAACATGGTAGTGCCCCATTGGAATGAATTAACACACCAAGCTGTAGTGAAAGAATTTTAGGTAGACTGCAAATCCAATACACTTAGTGTCTAGATTTACAATACACTACCATATGCTTCAACCGAATTTATTAGTCCCTGCCCAAAGGAGTAGGGACTATTGTAAACAGATTTTTGTTTTTCAATAATTTTACATGCAAACCAAGGTGTATGAGCCTAAATTTGAGGCTTCAATGCTTACACCACTTTTTCCTAACCAATCCAAATATTTGAGGCCATTTGAGGCCTTATTTGACCTCATATTGAGACAAAGGCACAATTTATATGAAATGTTTTGGC
>SNQJ01S0009083.1:11012-80720 GCA_010110895.2 Picea sitchensis
GAGGAATTATGTGACGTTCCACATACCACTGGAAATGACATGAAAAGCACTATCCATCTAGGATATTTTCCCTAACAAATTCACTTTCCTTCATCTAATTATTCCAAAATTAAGCATGGGTTATCTTACTCAACAAAGCGTCTTCCCATGAGGGCTTTCACCATAAGGGGACCACTTTGGAGTTCATCCATACTTACTTCTTATCAAACATGACAAAACAATAATGAGTCATATTTACATCAAACAATATTGGGTCCATTACCCAAACCTTTGTGCTACGGGGATTTCTTCAAGGGCTGACATCAATGACAACCAACCTTAATCAACAATATCACCTAGTGATTGAAATTTCTTCAGAAACCCCCCCTCCTATTTCCACTTACCCCCTACCCTCCCCTCTAAAATCTGCTCACCCCTCGCTCCAATACCACTTACACTCATCGCTTACACCCATCATCCACTCACTCTACCACTCACTCTATCTCATGTCACATAACCACTCTACCCCCCCCCGAGAAATTGACCTTTCCCTCTTCGAAAACCACTTTCCCCCATTTCAAAAATTGTTTTTTTTCCCATTTTGACTAGTCATTTCTCGAGGATATTTCCAAGAAAACCAATCTGAAATTTGAGAAATAGAAAGCGCGTTTTTCTTAGAATGAGCCAAATAACAATAATCTCTCCCATATTTCTCATATATGTTATGGATTGGGAGAATCAAGAGCCTATTTGAGCCCCATTGTTCGGGATTCATGATTTTTCTGTTTAACACATCGTTTTCAAACACATATCCCAGATAGCTGGAAATGAATTTAAAACATCCAAGAGAGGTTTTTTCTCAGAACAATCTAATATAAAACAACCTCCCCCATATTTTACATAGCTATCTCATATTTATATATTCAAGTATATTACTAGACCTTATTTTTCATAATTTCGGGAGGAAATAAATCAAAAGAACAGTTTGAAAAGAGATCGGATTCAAAGCCACAAATTACCCACAGATCCCATCAAAACAGTGTCAAATATTTGAATGAATATCAACAAACCTCTATGATTGTAATAATTAGTCTAGATTTTTCTTAAAATAAATCCTTCTCATTTATGACAAGATCCTTTCTAAACAACTTATAAATACTTCCCATTTCGAAGTATTAGGGGTTGGAACCTTTTTAAAGGATGGAATTAATATTGTAGAGGAGCTCACATAGCCCCCTTTTTTCCAACTTCAGTAATGCAGTTGAGGCATTTACAGGATTATTATGTCATTTATGTTGGTGAAGTACATCTTCCTTTGTTTATGTTTTTCCTTTCTCTATTATAATTTTATATGTTTCCAATTTGAATTATTCAATAGAATATTGAAGAACAATTTTTTTTTGATGTACACTCTATTCCTGGCCTTGGATAATTTTAATGTTTTCTGCTTGAGGGTTAGTTCCAGAATTTTTAATTGCTCTGGCATAAGCCAATCCCCTCACCTTTCTTTTCAAATCACTCATCAATATTAAGAATCCAACATAGGTTCCTATCATGCCCTATAATGTTTCTTATAGAACCTTCCTTGATTAAACACAGACTCTTTGACTCAATTGCCCAATGGCCCATTTTCTTTGTTCCAAACAAAAAATTAAAAAACAAGCAAGCAAACCTTGACCTATCATAAGTAGCCTAAAATTTTAGAATAACATAGCTAAATCAGATATAGATATCCCTCTTTGAAGCTGGCAGGGCTAGATCATAGCTTCCAAAGGGGATTTTTGGTTACCTCTGTCAATTTATTCCTCAGCCTGAGAAATTACAGAGTGTTAACATAGTGGCAACCATACTGGGGAACTGAAAATTTCATGTTCCTCAGAGAAGTGTATCAAGTTGCATATATTATTGTTGATGGTGGATAGTGATTAGACACATCAAGGCTAAATCATTCACCTGGCGACTCCAAGTAGTTTCAAGTTGATCTGAAGACTCCAATGGAGGATGAACCTGACCAACAAAAACATGAAAAAACATCATGGAGATATGAGGTATTCAAATTGGAATTTCATCCCATGCATAATGTGATGTATTGTTAGTTATTTCTTCAACAAATGTTTCCAATGTATACTATATTTGAAAAGAGATCACATACATGCATCCAATTCTTTTCCTTTGAAGATTGTAAATACAGATTCTCTTTATGTTTCTTATCCTGGTCGAAACCCTTTTGATGCAACTTATATTGGTCATATTCCATTTGATGAGCCTCAAGAAACCAAGGCTATTTTTATAGTTGTTGTACAAACCCCCATACCCTTTAAAGTCCCAGACAGATACAAGCCTCTCATCTTACCTCCAATACTTCATGGTTTCCCTAAAAATTATCACAAATACCTTCCTAGGTTTGATGGAGAATATGGTAACATCACTGTTGAAAACCAAATTCAAGGTTTTGAACATTTTCATAATCTTTTTGAGGTTGAATAAGATGATGTCAGTATCAATATTTTTTCTCTATATTTGCAAGGTAAAGCTAAGGAATGGTTCAAACATTTTCCAGTTGTAAGAATTGGTGATTTCCATCAGTTTGTGAAAGTCTTCCTTGATAAATGGGTGATCAAGAGGAATCATTTTCTTATTTTAGAAGAATACAATCATTTGAAAAGACATCCAGGAGAAATAGTGCAACAATTTTCAGCCAGATTCAATCAAGTTTATTATTCAATGCTGGATGATATAAAGCCTCCCCCTGGTTTAGATCTCTTACACTACTCGAATGCCTTTGATAAAGAAATGGTATTTCAATTGAGAGAAAGGAATACTACAACACTTCAAGAAATGAAGGAAAGTGAAATAGGCGTAGAAGCTAATGTGTTGATCAAAAAGTCAAAGTTAAAGGCAAAAGAGAAGGAAAACACAGAGAAGGAGCATTTGACATCTTTCGAAGTGAAACTAGACATTCTGGCAAGAAAAATGAAATAAATGATGAAAAATATTATCATGAGATATGAACTTGTTGTTCAAAAACATTATGTTCCATTTTTTGCAGAAAAAGAAAGGGTCATTGTTCCAAATCATTTTTCTTCTTATCATTGGTATCATAGATCAGAAAATGATTGTTTTATGTATTCACTTCATGCCATGGACAACGATGAAACTCAAAATCATCTTATGAAGGAGAAGTCAGTTGATCTAATGGGTATTCTTGATGGAATTACTTATATGGATTATCTACCCAAGTATGATCAATATGATGATGACTACATCAAGATTGACTCTTCAAAGCAATAAAAAACATATTTTTGGGAGGAAGAAGCTCAGTTACAACAACTCAAATATGAAAATCAACTTGTGCATATTAATTATGACAGAAATGAGGAAACTGAAAAAAAAAATTCAAGTAAGTGAAAGATCTTTGCCTTTATGTTTTCCCTCATTCCAATTTCTGAGAGAAAACTATAAACAATCAGATAAGCAAGTTGTAAGAAGTATTATGGGGAAAATTTCTTATGAATCAATTGAGGATGTCATTCATGATACAGAATTTGTTATTGCTCCAAAATTGCAGCCATTAAGCTAACTTCAGTTTCAAATCCTAGATGAAAGCTTAGAGCCTGAAACATATTATGAGTTAATGAAAAATAATTTTGTACCATTAAGATTTAATTCATTTCAGTTTTTGAAGAAGCATCTTGATCAGGTTCTCAATAATAAGCACATAGAAAATTATGAAGCTTCATTGGAACCAATGCAGCAATCTTCTCAGTTTTGCCATGATCCAATAGCTGATGTTTTGGATGATCTTTGTAGTCAAATTCTTGTTCCATCTGCCAGCTATGAGCTTAAAAGAAGTTATGACATAGACTTTATTAGGCATTCGACTTCAAGGCCTTGTTCAATAGGAGCCTCATTACAAAGATATTTTGAAAATTTGCAGTTAACTAAGAAGTTGTATGATGCTATAGATAACATATGTGCAATACCCAATTATGACCTTGAATTTGTTGAATACTTTGAACACCAATAAATAGGTCATATTTATCATGATCCCATAGCTATCTATATGGAGGAGTTTTTCACTTCAGAATTCCAATTGATTTCCAATGCCTCTTTTGTTTTTTATGGCTCCAAAGCTCTCTATTGTGAAGACTAAACTGACAATTAGTTTCTAATGCCCTTACAAGCTATAGTTCTGAGTTTTGTTAAAAAAATTGAAAGAGTTGAGTTATTGGATCAATTATTGGATTGGATTCATTGGCATTTTTCCATTACCTAGTTGAGCAGTAATTTCAAGAGATTAGGGTAGGAGTGTGTGAATAATATCGTCTTGGCGATCATTCCATTTAGCAATTTTTCAATTTGTTTTTCAGTTTAGTTTCAGTTTTCAGTTTTAGAGTACAATTCATATTTCAAAGTGAATTTTATTTAGTTAGGGTTTGGAGAAGATTATCAATTGATTTTCATTCATAGAGGTTTCATGACAGAGTAAGTTCCAGGTTTTGGGATCAACCGAATGAATAAGGATACTTATTCTACGTTGTTCTTAGAACCTCACAAAGAGAGCACCATCCCCAAGTGGAGCCACTTCTATAACCCTATATTTCATAGTATCTCCTGGTAATTGAAATTTCTTCCTCTAGTCATTTTATGTTGGAAATAATATTTCATTCTTCAAATGATTTCCCAAAAGAAAAAGGAAAGAAAACATTTGCAAGGTTTTGATTTCAAAATACACCCTAAGTTGATCAAATTTGGTTATTTTAGCATAGGAAAATAAAATTATAGTGTAAAGTGGAAAAATATAAGCTTGACACTTCTTGGCACATATTTTTATCCTAAGTTTGGAAGCGGAAAATACTTTTTGTCTTGTAGTTCCTAAACCCCGCACAATTCTCCATCAACAACATCCACCTTTTTCCATATCGACAGTCTATAACACATTTCATACCCCCCCCCCACCTTTCTACCCTTAACGGTGGGGGGGATCTGAAAAGGGGTTTTCCCCACTGCGGTTACCACCTAATGTGGTGCCTCCTCATCATTTCATTACCTCCCCTCCGAAATCCACTCACCCCTCACTCCAATACCACTTCCACCCCCCTTCTTACACCTACCCTCCCCTCACTCTACAACTCACCTTCTCTCCTATCGTATCACCTCTCTGACTACTCTCCCTACCATGACCTCTCACTTAACTTCCCCTATGAACCACTTACCAGTCTACCCCCCCAAAAAATCCACCTTTCCCTCTCCGAAAACCACTTTCCCCCAATTCAAAAATCATTTATTTCCCATTTCGACCAGTCATGTTTCAAGGATATTTCCAGGAAAACCAAGATGAAATTTTAGAAACTGAAAGACATGTTTTCTCAGAACCGGCCAAATTACAATAATCTCTCTCAGATTTTGCATATATGTTACAGATTGGGAGAATCGAGAGCATCTTTGAGCCCCATTTTTTGGGATTCATGGATTTTCTGTTTGAAACATCTTTTAAAACGCAGATCCCAGATAGATGGAGATGAATTTCAAAAACCTGAGAGAGGTTTTTTCTCGGAACAAGTTGATATACAAAAACTCCCCCAAATTTTACACAACTATATCATATTGAGATATTCAAAGATATTACTGGACCCTATTTTTCATAATTTCAGGAGGAAAAAAGTCAAAAGAACAGATGGAAAAGAGATCAGATTCAAAGGCACAGATCACCCACAGATCCCATCAAAACAGTGCCAAATATCTGAATGAATATCAAAAAACCTCTATGATTGTACAATTATTAGTTTAGATTTTTCTTAAAATAAATCGTTCTCATATGTGACATGATCCTTTGTAAACAACTTATAAATACTTCCCATTTCAAAGTATTAGGTGTTGGGACAGTTTTGAAGGATGGAACTAATATTGTAGAGGAGCTCACAGAGCCTCCTTTTTTCAAACTTCAGTAATGCAATTGAGGAATTTACATGATTCTTCTATCATTTATGTTGGTGAAGTACATCTGCCTTTATTTATGTTTTTCCTTTCTATGTTATAATTTTATGTGTTTCCAATCTGAATTATTCAATAGAATATTGAAGAACATAAAAAAAAATTATGTACACTTTTTTCCTAGCTTTGGATAATTTCAATGTTTTCTTCTTGAGGGGTAGTTCCAGAAATCTTAATTTCTCTGGTATAATTTGATCCCCTCACATTTCTTTTCAAATCACTCATCAATATTAAGAATCCAACATAGGTGCTTATCCTTCCCTGTAATGTTTCCTGTAGAACCTGCCTTGATTGAACACAGACTCATTGACTCCATTTCCCAATGGCTCATTTTCTTTGTTCCAACAAAACAATTACAAAAAAAACAAGCAAACCTTTACCTATCATAACTAGCCTAAAATTTCAGAAGAACATAGCTAAATCAGATAGAGAGATCGCTCTATGAAGGTGGCAGGGCTAGATCCCATCTTCCAAAGTGGTTTTGTGGTTACCTCTGTCAATTTCTTCCTCAGCCTAAGAAATTATGGAGTTCTAAGAAGGGAGATGGATTCCATTTGAATCAATAGTAGGGATTACACATGAGGATGATGATCGATTAGACTCTTCCTCATCTAGAGTGGTGTGATCTTCCATATTAATGTTCTGAGAACCATTCAATGGGATTTGAGATTTATCACTCTTATCTCTTTCATTCTTCTACTATTTTTTAACAAAAGTTTTTTGTATGTTTAAAATATAATTATTTTAAATGACTTCTTGCGGGGGTAACCTCCCATGCATGGTACAAAAGTAAACATGTTTCGATTATGAGTAATAATTATGTCAACCAATCAAAAGAAAAGAAAGAAATGTGAAACAAATTGCAGTTTCTACCAAAGCTAACATCTCAAAATAAACATAATAATGAATAAAAAATAACCGATATATGTATTACTTTAAGAAATTATTCTCTGAATAGATTTAATAAACAATTGTTACACATGCATGTAAATGTTCAGCTAATGACCAGTCGGTAACTAGGAAATAATTCAAGATTTACTGATTAGTGAGATAATGCTAAAATATATACGAACATGCAAATTTAGAAAAATGAAAGACAATGAGAGTAATATTCAAAATTTTCAAGATAAATTCATTAAAATAACATCTTATTGGACATTGATAAAAGGACAAAAAAATGTATAACAACCCACACTTTGATCACATATTACACAGTGGTTCCAACCAACTTCTAGGCTCCAGAGGAGCTTCACTATTAACTATAGAAATAGCTCTTCGATAAAATAAAACTGAAAAATTATATTTTTCCAAATTCCCTTATCTATGGAGAATACCCTCTTATTTATACAAATTTATCTAGCTAAAAACAACCACCTCGATGACTCAAACAAAAATAGCATATTAAGTCATGATGACTAGAGTGATTTTCTCATCATTGGATTTGCATGATCATCCCCATAGTCGACCCACTCTATGTATATATTGGCACATATATCCCCAAAAGGAAACCGATGTTGGTCGATCAACATGCTTAAATCATGTTTTTTGTCCCAGAATCAATGAATGTACTTTTTCATCCTGTCATCCAACTACTCTAACCAATTGACTATCTCGACTTGATCGATGGAATACCTTTCCATATGTGCTCAATCCACAAGAGTTATTTTGCAAAATTGTTCATTATATTCATTTGTATCTCACTACAAACTGATGGACAGATCATCTATTGGCTAAAATCCTATGGGAGAGACAAAAGTTGGTAATTGGAGGTCGACCATTCATTGGTTGAGTTTCTCCCACACCTGATGGAAATACTCCCATTCCTCTTTCACTCTATCTGTTGGATCATTAACAATCCTTTTCCACTAATTGTCCATCGAATGTACTTGAGATAACCTCTCATCAAACAACAACTCTATATTATGGTATTATATTGCCTTTGTATTTTTTTCACTTATCGGATGGAATATTGACCTTTTCTTCACTTATCGGATGAAATTGACCTTTTCCAATTTGATAGCACCATTCTTGGCCCACCAAATCACTTCCTTGTATGTAATCCCAAATAGTAGGTATTCCTCCTAAAGATAAAGTCCCTTCATATCTGATTAATCTTTCACTTTAAGGTGTTTTTCATTCACTTCTAGTAGGTTGTTCTTCAAATTTTCCAGCTCTCCAGGTTCTTGATAGTATTGTACTTGTTGTTTGAGAGAGGCCACCTCAATTTTGACTTGTTACAACTCCCTTTATTATGTGATTTCCTTTTCAAATGAGGCATGTGATATGTCGATGCCTACTAAATAAAGTTGGTTCATCCTTTCTTTCTTAGTTTATATTATGACATACTCTAAGGTGTACAACACATCACTGTCCAGTGTGGCCTTCCTTTTCCTATGATTCCTCTTGACTATAGGTATTCTATTCTTATCATAATCAAAAGGCTCCAAATCAGACACCTCCTCCACTAGTTGAGGGATGGGATGATCACCCTAGGACAATATATTATGCAAACTTCCAGGAGTATAAAAATGTTTGAAAATAGGGTCTTGGGTTTGATCCTTGGCTGGATAATTCTTTTTTGTACCTTTTTCTTGTTCATTGGTCTTCTCCTTGTCTATGGAAGTTTCGTGAGGTTTATCTTGGGTTTGCTCCTCTTTATTTTCTCCCATATCTAATGAGCCATCTAATACACTTTCATCTAGCTTATGAATGTATCTATCATTGTTTATAACTTGCTCGGGAGTGGTGTTGATAACCTATTTATTTTCTTGACTATGTTTTGCACCTCCTCTTCATGTTCTATTACCATTTCATTGGTTATTTGGTTGCTCATCATATTGATTAGTCTAAGCATCTTGAACAAATGTGTCCCCTCCCTGATCTCCAGGAAAGCGAACCTCTCAATCATGTCCACTAGGTGGATATTTATCCTCCTTGGTTGTTGATATGTCATCCTTTTCTTGGTGAGAAGTGTCATCCTTTTCTGGGTGAGAAGTGCCATCCTTGTTTGGGTGAGAAGTGTTATCCTTGTCAGAATGAGTGTTATGCTCATTTCCATCATTTCTTGTGTCCACCTTCTTCTCACCTACTAGGCTCATTGGGGTTTCCTCTTTATTTTCATTTTCCTTTATAATGGGGACAATGGTATCTTCCCCCTTCTCCTCATATTTCATCATACCAATAAATTAGTTAGGCTTCATGGTAGTGACATATTTTCTCCGGTCGTCCTTGCATTTTTTCTTCTATTATGCCTTTTCTTTTTCAAGTCATTATAACTCCTCTTTCTTATAGTTTTTATCTACGTATTCCTATATAGTCTTGAGTTCATTGACCTATTCTTGCTCCTACTTATTCTTCAATTCTACTTCCTTATGTTGGACCTATTATTCCTAGTATTTTTTCCTTCCTTTTATGAAATTGTGTTTCGTTTTCTCCCTATCTACCATTTTTCTCTGTTCAATAAGTGCCTTTAACGTTGCTTCCTCTTCATCTTTATTTTTATGTTCTTCTTGTATTATATTTTCCTTCGCTTCTTCCTTTACAATTATTTCCTACTTTGCTTGAAAAAAAATTGTTCTTTCTCTTCTTTGTGGCTCTCTTCTTCTTCCTTTTTCCTTTTATCGGTTCCTTTGTTAGAAGCGACTCCAACATTGATAATTTATATTTGTTATTCTATAGGTAAAGAGGAAAAAACAATAATTTTTGGGTTAACTTTCCTCTTTTCCACCTCTTCCCAATATTGGGCATCGTGAGTGAATAGTTCATCTTCCCATTTCACATGAGCATATGACCATTTCAACACCACTTTCTCAAATTTCCTTGAAACTAGTCCTTTTGGGTCATGCTTCTCGAACCTCCATGTCATAAACCTATATTCCAAGAACACTTGGCCTTCTGTCTTTGCATGTTTATCATATTTTACCATGTAAAACCCCACTTGAAATCCATAATGAATAAACAATATTTTATTATCTTTCACAAGGGTGGCATTGAATCCTTGCATGATGGACTAATAGAAGATCTATCCAATTACCAATATTTCAAGTACATACACTTGTAGAAAGTGCAGTAGACTAGTGGCTCCATAGATCCTGAAGTATGTATGTTTCTCTTCCAGTTACAAATTTATAATGCATGTCAATATTTTCTTATCTTGTTTCGAACCCTAGGAAATTCTTCGCCGAAGATGAGAAAATATATTATAGGTATGAAAAAATAACAAATATGAGAATAAAATGTTTTATACATATTCTCCCAAAGCATGTTGAAATATACATGGACTAGGAACTCAAAAACTTGCAAGTTAAGTGACATACCAGGGAAGGAATCCTCGACACATAGTACATATAAGAGGAAGGATACCATGTGAAAACCAAGAGAATCACCAATCTTTTTTTACTACACTTGACTGACCCTCAGGGTAAGCGGTTTGGAAATAGTGCCTCTACAATTGGATTTCCTACCCCACATCACTACATAATAATCCAATTGTATCCAAGATTCTAACAATTGAGAGTAGTCCCTTTCCCCATACAGCTTACACAACATAGTCATGGAATACATATATGGTTCTCTTCAACCAATGGGAGCATACCTTCCTTTTTACATATTGATGAATTTATTGTCTTCTTTCCACCAGCTACTCAGTATCTTGTTTCAATCATACCATTCATAAAATGTAGTCACAAATTATTTATTGAGGGATTCATTGGGATATGGGAATTTGTAATGGGTATTCTTATCGTGGAAAAGAAAATTTCCTATGCATCCTCCCATGTCGTTTACAATTCTATATATTTGGGATTTGATATGGCTAATAACCCACTCCATTAGTTCTACACAAGGCATGACAAGTGCCCTGAGATCTACATAGTGCAACAACGACTTTTCAATTGCAGGGAACATTGAAACATCTACTTCCCTAAGCTCCAATTTCTTATGTGAGGTTGAGTTATGGTAATATTCACTATTAAATTTTTCAAATAGATTAGTCTAGGAAGAAATTGGTACCTGTGTGGCATCCCCACCTCCTCTGCATGGATCTATGTCCCCAAATAGTTGTATGAGAACTAAAATCATCTTTTAGGGTAACCTGATGAGAGATTTCATTCCCTTAGATGTCAATTCTTCTTCCACTCACAAAGACGTGGAACTAGTACCATATTTAGCATCCACAGACTTTGTCCTTGGATTCATAAGTGTCCTTTGTGTGAGAGCTCTTCTGGGAGGCATCACGTCTACAAGAAATAATTCATGGTAAGAAAATATCATAATAATTCTATTAAAACTTGATTCTTCAATCACAAACATACATATCACCAAACAAGGTCACAATTAAATGAAATAAGTTGATGACAACAAACTGCTTAATATGTGATTACTAGCTAGACAAACCTCTCAAAACCAGAGTTAAAATAGGTGTTTCTATATTAAATTGTTAGAATAAATTAGAGAGAAGATGCACTCATTCGACAACAAACTTAGCTAAGTGAATATAGCAATAATGTTTTGAGAGTATGCAACATAATAGTTAAATATTAGGCCACAAGGAGAGATTTAGGAGAGTAATGGAACCTTAATGCAATGGAGGTACCTCCCATCATCCTTTAATGGATGACATGATGCGTGGAGGTGACCATCAATGCTTTTCCAAGTCATTTATCTTGATGCATTATGGTTTAGTCGGTACCAGGAGGTCATAAGACTCCATGAACTATTCAAAACCAACATCGATCTAGTTATGGATTCCCAAAATCATACAGAGATGATGTCAGTGGAGCATGTGTGTGGGTGATAGGTAAGATGAACATGTAATTCAAACATAATGTGTCAATGTTGGATTTGGGGGGCTAGTCTACTGACGCATAGTGAGATCCACCTTAATTGTGAGGAAAGGAGAGTTATAGAACCAAAGATTTGATGATATATATTGAGCTCTTTCTATTGATAGGATGATCAATATCCTTATATATGATATACCATAGGGAATTGGGTATAGGTGAAAGTGAAGTGGTCGACCGACATGGAGGGTAACTCAAGACATGCCAATTTTTCATTGGCTGACAGGTAAGGTGATGTGTCAATTGTCACATTTCGAGAATGAGGAGGGAATGATCCATAAATACATAGAATCAATAGCTTAGATGCAACAAATATTTTGATCGTATGGGTGATAATGTATTAACTATAAAACCAATTGATCATTGAGTGCAAGCAAGGGTGCTCCAAATGAAAGAGTTAATTTATACAGTCTATGGTTGATGAGCCCATCTACATCGATTGATAAGAGTGGAGGCATTTTAAATGCAATGAACACTGCATAACCCTAATGAACAGTGAGAATAAAATTTGATGAATGACATGGAACTAATATATCTAGGTACAAATGATGATGTGGCAATGCTACATTGTGTATGACCTAACATGACTTCTAATGTGGACAGTGTATAGATGGTGGTGTGGTATTAGTATGGATGACATGCGACATCCTATGTGGCACTTGAAATAAACCACAAAATATCCCTTCCCTTGTTAACCTGTGGATGGATAATATTTATCGATGCCTTATATCATATGGTGGGTGTGTGTTGAAGGATTGAAGGTTCATATATTTTGTTTTTCTTCAACCCTTGTCTATCAAGGGTTTTGACCATCACCTGATGGTCGCATTGGGTAATGTGGGAGAGTGTGATTACATGTTTGTTACCATTTTGTATGTAACATACCTGACCCCACAAGTACCTTCTAAGGGATTGGATGTAAAAACAATTTGAGTTTTTCATGTATTCATCTCCTCAATTAGACTTTGTAAATTGGTTCTTGTCATCCATATCTTTTTAATGATTGTAATTATGTGCAAATCTAAGTTCAGGTTCAAAAGTTACATCACCCCAAAGTTTTCAGCCCTTTTTAATCTCACTTTTTACCTTAGTACCTCGTGGCATCCACATGGCACCCTGGTACATGTTCCATCCATATGTGGTATGGATGTGGCAACTACCACTTACTTCCTCGGACCCATGGTCTATTGACCTCCATACTATATTTTCCATTGCTATCAAAACCCCCTTTCATCAAATTTCTTCCATTCTGAGCCACTCTGTAATTCCAACAACATCCCCCGACATATATGATGGTCCTCGTGATCTAATAGTGTACAAATAGGATCTCATTGGAGTCTTTTTTTTTCACGTAATTTATCAACCTCTTCCTATTAGAGCAGGTGGAGACCACAATAGATCATCAATTGTCATGCATCATGGGAACCCTTCCAATCAGAGGCCCTAATCCACCCTCATAGTAATCTGATCATAGTACTCCATCCTCCAGCATCATAACCCATTCTAACCATCCCCCCTCCGATGGATTACCCAACGTATCCTAGTAACAAGTCTCCCTAGATTTCTGGGGATGTTTGAACTCCTTGACTCAGATCAATGGTGGAGGTTTATCCTCCTGAGATTTGATGATTAGAATCTAACAACGTTACCCTAAGGGTACTCTCCCTCTATTGGGCCCACATATGACTCATCAATGAATCCCCTTACTATCACATGGTATGAAACATGGTGAGACACATGGAATGATGTGAGGCATGACCCGTGGTGGTCATACTTCTCGACACATGGAAATCATTTTCCCCAAGGATCTGTGTCCAATTCGGCTAAATCCATGTGACACATGGCACCACCATGGGGTGACACATGGCCATCCTTTTTTGTGACATGTGGATGACTTGTTTCATGCCACATCACCACTTGGCACCAGATGTTGGAACTTACCTGTCGTGTTAACTTGGAAATCTCTTAGTGACGAAGATTAAAAAGGGATTAGTTAATATTGATCTCATAATTAGGAGATCCTAATCAATTTCATCACGAGGTTACAACCTCGTGAGATCTACCTGTTACACATTATTTTTGTCACCCCTATGACCGTTAATGATGTAAACCTATCCTTTGTCTTGAGAAGGATCAATGGCCTAAATCCCCGAAGAAGAATGAAGATACATTTTCCCAGAGAGATGGAATTATACTTTTCCTTTGTCAAAAAATATTAGAAAAAGGGATCATCGCACCTTTCTTAGTGTTAAGGCTGTGATGATCTAGGATCATTGTAGGTTGCACCATAGTGTCTTATGATGTCATCATATTTTTCTCAGTGTTAAGGATGCGACGATTTTTGTACGAAGGAAAAAGAGGAATTTCTTGAAAGTTCTAGAATAGAAGATTCGAGGGTGAGGTGGCCTCCGATCTGTTTGAATCTTAGTCACATCCCTGATCTCTTGGGATCATCCTCACCTCCTCACCCTATCCTTTTCATATTATAAAAGGATAAGAGTTCTCATGGGAAAAGCTGGTTGGATTGAGCTGGCTAGATCTTGGCTGGAAAAGCTCTTGAGTTTTGTAGCTTGGAGTTTTTGGAGCTTGTATGTTGGCTTTGAGCTTTTCTTTGTCAAGATAGATTGTTGATATTAGAATACATCCAGAAGAAGTGTGTGGGAAGAAAGGAATTGTTGGGAGGGAACTTACAACATCAAGGCATTGGCTGTATTCTCCTTTTCACATCTTTAATACAGTGATATATTTCCTTCCCATAAAACTAGTCTTGTTTTATTGTATGATTCCTTGATCACATACATAAGTTCTTGTTGAGTATATTGTGTTGCTTTCACTTTGGTTGGATTGTGTTCCCTTGTAGGTTCAATTTCACAAGATCATTGGAACTGATCTAGGATGTAAATGGGAAGAGGAAACAACATTTAAACGGTATATTTTCTATCTCTTGTTATCTAGTAAACACAATAATTAGATTTTAGGGAAAGTCTTATATTTTGTTCTGTTTTGTTCTAGTTTCGGGTGGAACTAGGGAGATCTGTTTGTGCCCGCACTTACCGATTAGTACAAAAACAAAATTGGCAACCATACTAGGGAATAGATTGTTTTCCTAGTTTGTCTTGCTTTCTTTCTTTGATTTCCTGGGTTCTATTTTCTAAGTCACTGGGAGATCCAGATGAAATCTTTGACTGTTTAAATTCACTTGAAAACCTTCTTTCTTTTTATTTTTTCCATTTTTCCTTTGATCGTCGCATCCTTATTTGAGGGACAATGCAATGATATAGGATCGATGCACCCTTCCTTTAGACACAGTGCGACATCATCGCACTATACTGTTCTCTACCCCACAACGATCTAGGATCCTGACACTGTGTTGATTGGTAGGTGACAACAATTTTGTGGAAATTTTTACTTTTCCATTGTTTTCCCTACCCATATCTGTTATAAGTGTTTGGGGTGGTTTGTTAGGTATGATTACAGTCTTCTTGAAAATATTTGAATCTTATTTTATCCTTCTTTTCTTTGTTTTATCTTGTGTGATTTTGAAAGATTTGATCTCTTGCTTTGAGTTTCTTTCAGTTACCAAGCATTGTTTTTTCTTTAGAATTGTTTGGTGAAAGAACTTATTTTTCTTTTATTGAATAGTTCATGTTAAAAGAGAAAATTTGTTTGGGTTTCTTTGTTTTATAGATATTTTCTATCGGTTTTAGCTATCTTTGAAACAAAAATTTTAATTTCTTTCTTTGCATTAGGTTAGGGGCATCTTTGCATTTGAAGTAGTGAAATTGCATGGTTTTTGGCATTTTTTGGTCTTGAATTGCAGGGGGGAAAGAATAGTTTATTGGTGTACAATCTCTTTGGCTCATTTCTTGAAGTTCTTGATATTGATTATTTTAACAATTTTGGGACATTTTTCATCTCGGAATGATAAACGTTTTCTCCTTCTAGTAATATATCTTTTATTGAAATGAAATATTTTCATTCTCATTTCTTTGCATTGTTTAGATTCAGTCAAACCATCAATTAGTCCACGCCATTTTTCCTCTTGAGAAACAAAATCCTTAAAATAAAGTGCTTATAAAAATTGATTAGAGATTTTTTTATTTTTTGATAGCAAACCTACATTAGATTAGATGTAGGGATTTGGAATAGGTGTGAAAGATAGCTTTCCAACGTTGCAAAAAAACATAGTATCTTGTGATAGGGAGAGTTTAAATCCACTTGCTACATTTTTTCCTGGGAATCCCTTCTAACAAAATGGTCAATCATGAGGTCGCATTAGGACCGACAGAGTTACTCACCCTGATTTGTTGGTCTTAGTGTAGAGATTGTGCGTATTATTAGGGGTCACTTGAGAAGAAAATCCTGTGGGGACCTTCTCGAATTGATTTTGAGCTTAGATACCCTGCCTTTGCGCATGGATCGGACTGTTGACTATTTTCTTAGGCATCATTGTAGTAATTGGTAACCTTAGTGGCCTATATTTATAGGATCTTTACATGAGGTGACTATGGAAGGAAAGTCTTCACGGCACCTAGAATCGATGTTGGACAAAATCACTCAAGCTCCTTGGAGGGTATACCCACGTTTATGTGTGGGAGCTTGCACCAAGGTGTAAGTTCGTTAAGTAGGTTGTCAATGTAAATTTTCCACCCGCTCTATCTCATCCCCTTCATACATTGTTCTTGTGATGTTGAATTTCATCACGAACTAATGTTTTCATTGTAAGAAGGTTTTGTTTGCTTGTTTGCTTCTTAGATTTTTAGCGTGTGTTGTTTGTTTTCGCTAGAAGACTCTAGGTTGGATCTTTATTTCATGGCGTCAGTTCCCTTCAATGACCAATGAGGGAACCCCTTTTCCAGGGGAACCTTTTTTTTTCCTTCTTACGGAAACATTGGTCCTCCTCACATCACTACTTTGAACCTTCCAAGTCTCACAATTAGATTACTGGTATGGTTGTTTTCCACTCGGGTAATCCCGAATGCAAATAGTGCTTTTGTTGTAAGCAATTTCCCCCAAGAGCATCAACCTCATGTTGATCCTTCACCTTCTTCACCAGTAATATCTTCTTCACCTTCTCCACTTGCAAGGTATTATTCTTTTTCATCTTCTTCGCCGAGTGAAATCTCTAAAGCTAGTAACTTAGTGGCTAAGAAGAAGAATAAAAGGAAGAATAAGAAGATCAAAATTAAGCAAGGGTCCAAACTTCCAACCACTTCCGAACATGTTGGAAAAAAACTAGTTACTATTAATCATGCTTGGAGTGTTGATGATGCCAAGATCACCCAAACAACACATAATCCCAAGTACCCTTGCAGGATTTGTAAGGGTATCCATGTTATTAATGATTTCCCTGGTCTATCCAAGGTTATAGAAGCATGGTCTTCACACCCCCGTCAACCCATGTCATAAGCCTCTAAAAAACATGTTGATGACCTCCCATCAACTAGTCAAGATATTGTTGGGAAGAAGAAAAGTAGAGTCAAGTTCTTGTGTATGTTATGTAGAGGGAGTCATCAAACTCACCTTTTCCATCGTATGGACGAAGCCTCAAAATTACTGGAAGACATGACTATTTCAAAACTTCAACTTCCAGCGGCTTATCGCCAGCTTACTCTCGACCCCCTATAGTTGATGGAATGATCAATCCAGTCCCTTCATCGGTTAGTCTGGTTGATCATGTAATCAATTTGGTCACATCCTTAGTTGAACCAGTTGACAAAGTGGTCGATTCGATCCCATCTTCGATCAATCCCGCTCTCCCGATAGAGAGTGAAACTTAATTGGTTGATATGTTTCTACCTGTCAACCCCATTCTCTCGTTAGAGAATGAAACCCAAGTGGTCGATTTGATGTCATTATCAGTCGATCCTACTCTCCTGCTAGAGAGTAACCCCGATGTTGCCCACATTTTTCTCGTTGATACATAATCTACCATCCTCGGGGGTATTCCTCCTTCTCCTGTTGAACGCCCTCCAAGTAATGAGTCCACCCTTTTTTATTGGGGTGCATTAACTGGACATCGTCTTCCCTCTCACATTCCTTTCAACATTGTATTACAAGATTTTGGTAGGGAAATTCCTCACACATTGATAGATGAAGGTTCATTCATTAGTATTTTGTCCTCTATTGCTTGGAAATCTTTGGGTTATCCTCAACTTGCACCAGTTATACAGAATTTGTTAGATTTTTACATAAGAACCAATCACCCTTTAGGGATCCTTCCTCAGTTTCCTGTAACTTTGGGAGGGAAAACTGTCTTTATTGACGTCATGGTAGTCCAAGACCCCTTAGATTCCGATTTACTCCTTGGGCCAGATTACGTCTATTCCATGAAAGCTATCATGTACACTATTTTTTGTGTGATATCTTTCCCTCATGATGGGAGAGTAGTGACTATTGATCAACTTTTATTTGTTGGTCCTGACTTGACCATTAAATCAATGACTTCCCTAAATGGTTCATATATGAAGCCGGTATCACCCTTGCCACATGTCAATTATGTGGCATCATCTCCCATGCCTTTCGTTGCCAATGAATATGACTTGGATCCAATAGTTGACATGGTGGTATCTTTAGTGGGGCTATTGGAGCCTGATCTCCTTACCCCTGTTGCGACCTTCAACATGTGTTCCTTCTTGAGATTTTTTCTTCCATCCAGTGAAGATATCTTAGAAGCTATGTCTAAGTTTCGTCCTTTGACATGGTGTCCTTCCAGAGAATTGTCCTCTTGGAAGCCATGATCAAGAATCATCTATTGAGCATGGTTTTATAATTTCAAGCTCATTAAAAAATGAAACTAGACTTGAGCATGGTTTTCTGATTTCAAGCTCATTAAAAAATGAAACCAGCTTTGAGAATGGTTTTCTGATTTGAAGCTCATTAAAAAATGAAACCATATTTGAGCATGTTTTTTTTGTTTCAACCTCATTAAAAAATGAAACTATCTTTGAGCATCGTTTTTTGATTTCAAGCTCGTTAAAAAATGAAACCAGCTATGAGAATAGTTTTTTTTCGTCTCTATGGATACCTCGTTAAAAAATGAAACAGAGGTTATGATCATAGTTATTCTCTTGTGTCAAGATCGTTAAAAAATGAAACATAGGTCTAGGGATTGAACATGGATTCTCGATCATAGTTCTTGTTCCTATGTCAAGCTCGTTAAAAAATGAAATAATTTTCCCCCTCTCTATTTCAGTCAAGTCCTTCGTCTAGTATTTGAAGCTTCATTTCATTCACCTTTGTAGTTGGATGAAACGAGTCTTGGGGGGGAATTTTCTTACATCCTTTGGACTTCGTGCTGAAGTTAAGCCACTATCTTCTTAATTTGGCGGCTAAGTACCAACCATCCCTGGATTCTGTGATGGGAATTCACAAGCTTAGTTTTCTCTGGTTGAAGCTTGTGTAAAAATGAAACCACCTACCTCAAGCATAGTTTCCTCTGGTTCAATCTTGTGTAAAAATGAAACCAGGTCCAATCATAGTTTTGTTTAGTTTTTAAGATTGTGTAAAAATAAAATCTATCCCAAGCATAGTTTTGTTCTGTTTTAAGCTTGTGTAAAAATGAAAAAAATCTTGAGCTTAGTCTTTGTTATTTCTCATGCTCGTAAATCAATGAGAATGTAACCGATTATACTTTTATCATTTTTTCAGACTCATAAAGGTTATACAAAAAGGGAAACCCTAGAGTCCCCTTTAAGCTCTTTTCAAACTCTCTATACATGAAAATACTAGCAAGCGATCTTGTTCTTTTAAAGTTGGTTAAAGTATTTGAATAAAACGTATGTTGAGTGCTCCTTGTTACAAAGACAACCTCTTATGATTGAAAATGCTCTGCAACTAGGGTTTGAACAAACCTAGCCGCCGCGAACTGAGCCCAGAAGATGGCTGCCCCGTAGGGGCCCCTGAATCACAAGGAGAGGGTGTCGGTCGGCACCTCCTACAGTCGAGTCACGGCCAACAAAAATTCTGAAGCAGGAACAAAGCGACTGACCTTCGAAACACCTCCAGACATGCGCGAGCAGCTAATGGAAGAGGGAACCCTCAAAGATAAGGAAATGGATATCGACCCAGCAAAAGAAAGGAACCCTGCAAACTCTTCAGCCCCATGGGTCCCTAGAAAATGCATCCCACAGGCACCACAAGCCCCAAAATATGTGGTCAGTTCACCACGCATCGAGGAACAGAAGAAGTACATGCGAGACAATGCCTTGATAGGGAAGTTTTTAGGGCTTTGGCCTTCTGAGCGGGATCTAGTCAAATGGATCCAATACTGGTGGAAACCAAAAGTCCATTATGATCTCCAGCTGGGCTCGAAGGGATTCTTCACAATCATATTCCACAACCTCGAGGATCGAAACCGCGTCTTCGATGGAGGACCATACTTCTACAACTCAGCAGGACTATTCCTGCGATTCTGGACAGAAAAGTTTAGCCCTGAAAAGGAAGACTTTGCTCATGCGTCGATTTGGATCAGATTGTATTCACTCCCCCAGGAATTTTGGCTGGAAGAGGTCCTCGCAGGCATCGGCAACACTATCGGTATATACGTCAAATCTTCTGAAGCCACAAAGCAAAGGCGCTACACATCATACACGCGAATCTGTGTATATCTGAACATAGCCAAGCTGCTCCCAGGCTCCATTACTCTGGAATATCATGACGAGGACTGGTCCCAAACCATCGATTATGAACACATTCCCTTCCGCTGCAGAAAATGACATGAACATGGCCACCTCTTTAGAGAATGCCCTCTTAATCTGATCAATAAGGACGGAAATCCAGAAAGTGGCAAGGACAAGGAGGGATTCGTGCAATCAGCAGGAAGAAGGCGACAAGAAGGACGCAAGCCACTCACCCAGGTAAGAAAAGATCCTTCCACCAGTAATAAATTTGCAGTCCTACAGGATCAACCAGAAACCCCCACACCTCTTGCAAATCCGACTGCACCTCCCCTGCATAATGATTCCCAGACCGAGGGCCTTGGCCCTAATCAGATCCGAAATACAAATAGGGAAGCGTAACTAGCCTCCCAAATCCTAGTACGGGAAACTACAAGCTTGCAGGAGATCGAAGATGGATACGAGGAAATGGAGCTGGAGGAACCGGATCTCACTGGCGTGGATCTGGAACACCTGGAGCATGCCTATCAACATCAGAAATTATACACCATACCCAGAGACCAACTACGAAAGGTGCATAAGGTATTTCTTAACTCCTCAGCAGGATCCTCAGCCCGCGCCAGCAAAGCCCTAGGAATCCAGGGTAGCCAAATAAAAAATTCCAGTAAGAACCAAAAAGAAGAAAAGAAACGAGGCAGAAAGTCCACTAGCAAGCTTATTCAAGAAATTGGAAATTTCATGGTCAATTCAGGGCAGATTCATCTAATCTCGGACAGCTTCCCACCTCTCCCCAACCCCCCGTCCTCATGAAGATCATCTCATGGAACATTAGAGGCCTCAATGGATGTAGCAAGCAGAAACTGCTACGAGAAATGATCATAGCGGAAACCCCAGACGTTGTACTATTACAAGAAACAAAATGCACTTCTGAAGACATTGATAGGCTACTTCCTTATTGCTGGAGACAAGGGAGAGCAGTTTCGATTGATGCCACAGGGACGGCTGGAGGAGTAGCCATCCTCTGGAACACCAACATTGTGCTGATGGAAAATTTCTATACCACAAGATGGTCTATCACTGCAGAGTACAGGCTTATAGGCTCCAACAAACCTGGACATCTCACCAGCGTATATGGCCCGGCCAGTCCAAGAGACAAACCAACTTTCCTCAGAAGCCTGAGATATTTATCCAGCTTAATAAAACAAAACAAATGGATTCTTGGCGAAGACTTCAATATCATCCGCAACCTGGAGGAAAAAAGAGGAGGATCAAGGCGACTAGACCAAGACTTCGACGACTTCAACAACTTAATAGAGGAACTTCGGCTCATTGATTTGGATACTAATAACGGTATCCACACCTGGAAAAACAGAATAACTGGGCTGCACCACATAGCCTGCAAATTGGACTGTTTCCTAGTATCGGAACTTCTGATGTTGGACGGCACGGCAATGGAGGCCACCATCCTGAATCTCCCAGGATCTGATCACTGGCCCATACAATTATGGCTAGACATCCTGACCACCCCTGGAAAGAAACCCTTCAGATTTGAGAAGTTTTGGCTAGATCACCTGGATTTCCGAGAAAACATCGAGGACTGGTGGAGGCAAGTCGAGATATCTAAGGGCTCTAAAATTTATTACTTCCAATAGAAGCTCAAGAACCTTAAGCTAACTCTTGAACTCTGGAACAAGCAAACTTTCGGCAACATCTTCGAATCCCAAAAACAACTGACCAGGCAAATGGAGGAGATACAACACCAGATTAGGGAGCAGGGGATCACTGATGAGCTAAAAGCGCAGGAAATTCAAGTGGCCCAACAGATCGACAACATGAATAGACAGGAAGAAATACTGTGGAAGTAGAAGTCAAGGGTTCAATGGCTCAAGGAAGGGGAGCGCAATACCAAGTTCTTTCACCGAACAGTCATCCAGAGAAGGCACTCCCACAAAATCATGCATCTTATCATGGAGGGAGGAGAAACCCTTCACTCTCACGTAGATTTGGAAACACACTTGATCGATTACTTTCACAACCTCCTTACCGAGCCCATTCCAGACAGACAAGCAGCAATCGACAAAATTACAAGACATGTACCCTCGCTTGTAACTCAGGAGAAAAACGCTACCCTTCTCAGGCCCTTCACCATTGAGGAGGTGGACCAAGCGCTGCAGGATACCCCAAAATGCAAAGCTCCAGGCCCTGATGGCTTCACCAGTGACTTTTTCCACCACTGCTGGCCAATGATTAGAACTGAGGTCTGGGAAATTCTGGAAGATTCAAGACTCACAGGAAAAGTCCTCCAGGCACTCAACGCTACTTTTCTCACCTTAGTCCCCAAGGAGGGGCAGGCTCATCAAGCCAAGCAATACCGACCTATTTCCCTCTGCAATGTAATCTACAAACTCCTCACAAAGGTCATAGCCCGAAGACTCAAGCCGATCTTACCTACAATCATCTCCCCAGAACAATCAGGCTATGTTGAGGGCAGACAAATCTTGGACAACATCATTCTGGCTCATAAGTTATCCACTCCTTGAAAAGAACCAAAACCCCAGGTATGCTCCTCAAACTAGATCTCTCTAAGGCCTTTGACAGGTTAAGATGGGAATACATGTGAGCAATGCTCTTAGCTTTTGGTTTCGATCAAATCTGGGTAGAATGGATTTTCTAGCTTTGGTTTCTGATCAAATCTTGCAGAATGGATCTCTTCACTTAACTTCCTCGGCTTTCTCCTCTTGTCAATGGTAAAATTCTCTAGACTCTCCCCTCATGGGACTGCATGTGATAATCCTCTCTCCTTTCCTCTTTATTATCATGTCTGAAGGACTCAGTCGATCCATCCACGTGGCTTTAGATCAAAACCCTTCTGATAGGGTTTGCCTCTGTATCTCTTCTGCCCTCTATCTTGCACAATAAATCCAGTTTGTGGACGATACGCTTTTAATAGGCAACCCATTGTACCAGAAGATGTACTTCCAAGACATTTAAGTCCAAACCTCTGATGCTTCAGACTGACTGCAAAGGATAAACCTAAATCTTCTTCTTTACTCTCAAATCCAACGACACATCTCTGATGTTCTCGGTTTCAACAGAAGCTCCCCTTCCGTCCAAATACCTTGGCTTACCCTTAATTGACAGTGCCCAACGGAACTCCTCTTGGGAGCACCTTATCTCCTCTTTCTCAAAAAAGAGTTTCCTCTTGGACCTTCAGAGCACTAAACCTACCAAGCCGTCTCATCCTGCTCAAAGTTGTCTTGCTGCAGCCCCGATCTATGCTTTCTCTGCGCTGGCTGCCCTAAAATTCATCCTCACCGCCATCAAAAGCCTACAAAGATACTTTATCTGGCAGGGCCTTAACAAAGAGAAAAAAATGGCATTAGTAATCTGGGAAAAGCTCTGTCAGCCCAAACGACAAGGAGGTTTGGGCTTAAGAGACCCATCCATTATGAACAAGGTTCTCAGTGCCAAAGTTTGGTGGCGCTGGCTAAAAAACCCCCGCGACCTCTGGGAAAAACTGTGGTGAAAGAAATATTCCCCTAACACTCCCAAAGCAAACCTAATCAGATGGAATGGGAACAAACTGCTCTGTAATTTGGACAGCAGCTAAGCAGAACAGACAGTTGGTCACCCAGCATGCTTTTTGGGAGATAGGGAATGGGAAAATGACTCTTTTCTGCAAGATTCATGGCAACAATGGCCAGCCCTATGTGCTGAGGTATGGGCACGTGAAATGTACCCTCGCGCTACACAGGTGGGCCTGACAAAAGTAACAGATTACTGGCAGGAAAATCCCACGGAGGACACACCCGTGGTGCTGGTATGTAGGATGAGAGGGGCGATTAATCAGGAAACGCAGGGTCGACTTAGCACTTCTGCAAGAGGAACTGACCAAACGAAGAATCCCCATAATTGCGGGAGAAGATACTCTTCGCTGGGGCCACAAGACACAGGGCTTCTAGAGCATGCGAGAGGCCTACCAGATTAAAGCTCAATCAAACCTCCCCCCAGATTCGGAAGTATGGGGAAAAATTTGGGCTCTGAAACATTGGCCAAAAGTTACATTATTCTTATGGCTGGTCTCGCACTCGAGTATCCTTACCTGGGACAATCTTAAGAAGAGGGGTTTCATAGGCCCATCAATATGCCACCTCTGTCAAGCTAAGGAAGAAACCATGAATCATCTCCTCAACACCTACCCCTACACAACTCAAATGTGGGATCAAGCAGCGCTCATCATGCACACCTCAGATCACCACAGAGACAACATCTTAGCAACCATCACGAATTGGAGAGATCAGGCATTCCACTCCCCCCTCCTTAATCGAATCTGGCAACTTTTACCTGGTTTTATCCTTTGGCAGACCTGAAAAGAGAGAAATAGGAGAATCTTCAGAAACACATCTATCCCATGGCAACAATGTCGAAATGACGCAACATCTTGGAAACCCTCAATCTCAGGAACTGGTCCGATGAAGATTTAGCTTTCCCTCCATCTGAGCTCTCCATACTCAGGCAATTGACTCCTCTTTCCTATCTCCCTCAAGACCTCCCTCTTCCTCTCTCTACCTTCCTCTTGGTAGCCCCTCCCTCCTGGTCTCCTCCTCCAAGACTTGTTGGTTGAACTTCGACGGGGCCCAAAGGCAATCCCTGCGCAAAGTGGGCTATGGGTTGTCATAACCATTATAAACATACTTGACATGGGAGGCAGCTGGGCCCTACATACTAATAACAATGTCAACTCTCGGGACTTACTGGCCCGTAACTAGTTATCAAGAACAACTATGCAAAGATGATCGTATAAGGGGATTCCCAAGTCATCATCAGTCTGCTACGTCGAATTATACATGGAACAAGGCTGGACAGCATCTCTCACCTAGCTGGAGACTGTCACATGGCTTGCATAAATCGTTGTTTTCCATCTTAATGTAACCCAATCAAAGTTATCATCCCAAACACACGTAAGGAAATATAATCAAGTAGCGATGAATTAGCCAATTTTAAAAGTAACTGGAGAGGGTCAACTCACTGTAATGCAACCCAGGATCAGAATCACCCTATCCTCCTCCAATGCATTCGTAAAGCTGGAGCGGTGGATGTTCCCCCATATGGGGTGTCAGAGCGAGAGGCGTGGAAAAAATCTGGACGATGGAAATGGGCAGGGGTGGTGATGGAGCCACGTGATGGGCTTGCTTTCACAGTCCATCACCCTGTCTATGTTTAAATGAATTTCCTATTGGCACGAGGGAGCATTAATGCTCCAGTCCTTTCCTCCACTACGCGGATTCAAATGGCTCTGTTCACTATGTTTGGGACTAACCTCCATTTGCAGACTGCAGAGCTCTTCACACTGCAGTGTAGCTCCTCCTCTGCTCTTCGTCACCGGAGCGACTTAGTTCAGGGCATTTTCCTTCACGGAAGGGTTCTAGTTTTCCTGGGCGTCTGCACAGATTTCTCCATGACTCGTCCTAGGGGTAGACCGAGGCGAGGCTCCTCCTAGAAGCCACGAAGACCCTCGCTCACTTCCTCAGATTCGACTTCCACCGAGTCTTCCCCTAGCCAGCAATCTAAGCACTTCCCAGTCTCTTTGTGTGCCCCACAGTTCAATTCCATGGCCATCATCCCTCAGAGATGCCTATTTCACTCAGTTGTCTCACCACCCCTCAGCGCATCTGTCCACCTTCGTGCCTCCCCGCAACCCTCTGAGCAACTTGGACGATGGACCGCCTTATTACAGCAGGCCCAACCGAGCGGGTCCTTCTCTCCATGAGTCAGTTGATAAGATGCAGTTCACAGAAAGTTTGTCAGCCTTGTATGATCTGGTTTTTTAGCTTAGGCAAGAGGTAGAGGACCTACAGTATCGCACACAAGCAACAGAAGAAAAGGTGGAAATCTTTTTGAAAATCATATCCTCTATGCATGAAGCCTTAATCTTAGAGCCTATCGATACTAGCACAATGGAGAACCCCAAGGCCGATAAAGAGGAAATTCAGGACAAGATGAAGCATCCAATAGATTTAGGTCGGGCGCAGGAGGAGCGAAAGGACGACATCAAGGAACCTGCATGCAAAGAAGAAGCTGGCGAACAATGGGACTATGGAGTTACGCATATTGAGGAGGAGCCTTGGCCAGGTGATCTACCAGCCACATGGCCTACCTACCTGCCAACTGTCTAATCTCAGTGTATGTCTGTTTATTTAGAATCTAGGCCTAAAAGACAAATAGTTTGTTTCCTTTTGTCGTTTGTTTTAACTTAGAACTGGGTGGATCAAGGTACAGGATGGGCTGGCTGGACTGTTTTCCCCATGCTGGGGCAGTCTAGTAAATGCAGCCTGGTCATAGTTTTATTTTGGAACTCTGTTTCAGACCTTTGAAGGCTCTTAATATAATATTACCTCTTATTTACAGAAAAAAAAAAACATATGTTGAGTGGTAGATTATATTTTTTTCAGTCTCATCAGACTACTTTATGAAAAATGACATTTTGGAGTTTTCTTTAAGTGTTTTTCAGACTCTCTAAAAATGAAAAACCCTTGATTTTTCTTTCCTTGGACTCATTAAACAAACATCAAAATACCCATATGGGATCGAACCACTCCTTCTTAGGGTTTGTTAAACATACTCTGAGGGACTCATCCGAAGGATGAGCTTATAGTTCAAGAATATGTTATCCTCCTCAAGATTGTGTAAAAATAAAGAGGTACTCACCATAAATGGTGGGGGGAAATTGGGAAATAAATGTATCTAAACCTGTATTCTATGGAAGAGTCGCTTTTGAACATGAAACCCTTTCACTTTATTTATGTCTAGGTTGGAAAATCCTCTTGTCTCATGATCATACTCCTTTATAATATTACAAATTGGTTTGTGATCCCTATTGTTGAGTCAGTGTTTCCAAGACAATTATCATGTTGCCAATATGTTCAAAGAGAACTGCAACCCGAGAATCCTTCTATTGCGTCAGTCATTTCTATAGTCCTTAAGCCTTATATTACATTGGCCATCCTTCAATCAGTCCTGAATCATTTGTTACTCTGATATACCTTAAATATTTTTACCCATTTCATGTCTTTGATGGGGGATACATGAAGGCCCTCCAGTGATGAGTATTTTTCTATCAACTTCAACTCATTATCCATGAATCATAATTAGAAACTAATTGGTACCTTGGAAATTGCATGCCTCAATGGCAGGTTTCCTCGCTTTTGACAGTGGTTTTTCATTATTGACCCCTGATCGAAATATTATGTCAAGTGTTCGACCTTAGCTCATTGATTCACATTCGTTGGATTGTACAAGATTACCTTGGGATTCATTGACATTAATGGCGATTTCCCTTGCACTTGTTAATGTTATTCACTAATGACCAGTAATCAAGTGGTTTCTACCATGTTGGACATCATCACATGTATTTGCATCATTAGATTCGTACTATAGAGTGGTGGAGATGAAGACCCTGAATATTTTATGACAAATTCAGGTTGTGTTGGAGTATATTCAGATTGTACTTTTGCATATATCCACAGTGTATGTCTCGTGGCTATGTTAAAATTTGAGTCTTTAACACATATATTCACATTGTGTTTTTGGTGGCTATTTTCATATTTCAGTCATAATGGCATGGATCCACAATGTATGTTTGGTGGCCATGACCCGTCTTTCTTGACATGGATCTTTGCATGTCATCATTTATGCTTTGATTCATTTGTATTCTCAGTATGGGAATTCCTACCTCAGTGATGATATATTACTGTACTGTATTTCCTTGTTTTTTGGCAGGTTTCTGACCGATGTGTTCCTTGTTCCCAACACACACTCAACAAAGTACTTCATCTATCACTTTGTTCTAACTTCATACTTTGGGGGGATCTCTATTACACATTATTTGTTTCACCCCTATGACCATTAATGATGTAAACCTATCCTTTGTCTTGAGAAGGATCAATGGCCTACATCCATGAAGAAGAATGAAGACACATTTTCCCAGAGAGATGGAATTATACCTTTCCCTTGTCAAAAATATTAGAAAAAGGGACCGTCGCACCTTGCTTAGTGTTAAGGGTGCGACGATCTAGGATATTCCCAGGTTTCACCACAGTTTCCTACAATGTCGTCGCGGTTTTCTCAGTGTTAAGGGTGTGACAATTTTCATACGAAGGAAAAAGAGGAATTTCTCGAAAGTTCTAGAATAGAAGCTTCAAGGGTGAGGTGGCCTCTTATTGATTTGGATCTGCGTCACACCCCTGATCTCTTTGGATCATCCTAACCTCCTCACCCTATCCTTTTCATATTATAAAAGGAGAAGAGTTCTCATGGGAAAAGCTGGCTAGATTGAGTTGGATAGAGCTTGGTTGGAAAAGTTCTTGAGTTTTGTAGCTTGGAGTTTTTGGAGCTTGTATGTTGGCTTTTAGATTTTCTTTGTCAAGATAGATTTTTGATCTTAGAATCTATGGAGAATAAGTGTGTGGGAAGCAAGGAATTGGTGGAAGGGACCTTACAACATTAAGGCATTGGTTGTGTTCTCCTTTTCATATCTTTAATACAGTCATATATTTCCTTCCCATAAAACTAGTCTTGTTTTATTGTATGATTCCTTGATCACATACATAAGTTATTGTTGAGTATATTGTGCTCCTTTCACTTTGGTTGGCTTGTGTTCCCTTGGAGGTTCAATTTCACAATAGCATTGGAATTGGGCTAGGATGGCAATGGAAAGAGGAAATGACATTTAAAAGGTATGATGTCTATCTCTTGTTATCTAGTAAACTCAATAATTAGAGCTTAGGGAAAGTCTTATATTTTTTTCTGTTTTGTTGTAGATTCGGGTGCAACTAGGGATATCTTTTTGTGTTCTCACTTATCAATTAGTCCAATAATACTACCGCTAGGATTTGATCTGGGTTTCTGTAGATATACAGTGGATAACATCTTTCCCACCAAATATTGGCCTATCAAGATTCCAAAAGTATTTGGAATTAAAAATCTTCTAGGTTCTGGTTCTCCAATACCCTGAGACACTAGAATCCATATTGAACTTCTATGAATATCTACAACCAAGATTACCTCTAAGTGAAACTATCATAAACGGTTAGGATTTCTGCTCGAAGCCTTTCCTTCGAAGTGGCTCCACTCCAAACTCCCAGGACACTATGACCAACTAACTTTGATAATGCCTCTATGATCGATGATCGCAATTAACTGGATCCTCCCTCCAGTGGATCCAATGGTCAATAAAACACCCCAATCCTTGAAAATTATGCGTACTTGAGGAACCCGATCAAGGGCTAGGATCTCCTGAAATTTATCCAATAGTCCACAATAGCCATAATTTTTAACAATCCCTGCAGTGCTAAGTACTCCAATCAACAATCATGATTAATTTTTGGGACGAAGATCAACAACTACAATTTTTCAGAGGCAAGAATCAAGTTTTTCCTAGGTTATGTAGTCTGATATTACACTTAGCAGATAAAGGTTGTTCTAAGAGTTTATGGAGGTTTACCAAACCTTCTCGAGTCTATCAAAATCTTTCTAACCAACTAAGGTTCACATTCATCACTCTTCACAAGTAATATAGTTCCCCCTGCACACTATCCACCCTAAACAAGGCATTTCTATCCTTATATGGTAACAATCACGCCAATACAACTAAGATATCAGTGGATTATATGGAAAATACTCTGCATATGTGTATGTTTATTGTAGATTTTAACCCTGTACAATATTTACTGCAAACATATTTTCAGTAAAAGAATATAAAAGATACAATGGAAAATACAAACATTACACAAATATTTTTCTCCTGGAAACCCAAAACCGGGAAAACTAACATATTCTATATTCATTCATAGTGATACATTGTTTACAATACAATATACATATAGGATTTAGCGGCATCCAAAACCCTAACCCAATGACCTGGATTAGTCAACAACCCTAATTCCTTAACTGGAAATAGAAAATCGTTGGCAAAATCCATATGCTAAAAAACCACCCAACAATGGACATGAAAATCGAGGCAACATGAAAAATGACAAAACAATGCGACACATTTCTTCATCCATGACCTTTTTCCAAATATTTCCATCCTATGAATCAACTTACTCCCGGATAGTTCTAGGATCATCATTAGTAATAGACAAAGAAAAATTTGAGCGAAAATCAAATGCAGTATACATTTTTGGTAGCCTTCTTTATCGAACCGATCTCCTCAATACTCGAGTATGAGGATCTTATTCTTCTAATTCTTGTTCTTCTGTAGAGTCTGATTCATCATCCTTTAAATCAAAATATATTTTATATGTTTCTTCCTTACTTGGTAGGGCTTCTTGTTTAACATCCTTCATTTCTCTAAATACCACATCTCGACTATACACAACATCTTAGTTTCTGGGTTCCAAATCTTAAAACCTTTGAGATCATCTTTATATCCAATAAAGATGCATGTTTTAGCCTTCTTATCTATATCACTCATGTTTTCCTTTGGAACATGAACATATGCATCACATCCAAATACCTTGAGATGTGTGAGAGAAGGTTTCTTACCAGTCCATACCTCTTGTGGAGTCTTGTCATCCAGCACTGATGAGGGTGATATGTTGACCAGGTAACATGTAGTACCCATTGTCTCTGCCTAGAATTCTTTCCCTAACCCAACACCACTGAGCATGCACTTTGCTTTTTCCATCGGTGTCTTGTTCATCCTTTCTGGACATCCATTATGTTGATGTGTATATGGAGTATTCTTCTGCCTTTCTATACTACACTTATTATAGAATTATTCAAATTGATTCCCGCAAAACTCTCTACCATTATCTGTCCTCAACACCTTAATTCTTTTCTCTGTTTCATTCTCAGCAAGATCCTTAAACTCTTTAAACCTGTCAAAGAATTAAGATTTCTTCCTGAGGAAATATATCCAAGTATTCCTCGAGAAGTCATCTATCAATGAGACATAGTACATATATTTTCCCAATGATGGGACTGACACAGGTCCAAAAACATCACTATGAACTAGTTGTAAAATTCCATCTTCCCTCGTTGCACCAAAATGGAATCTTACCCAATTTTTCTTCCCATATACACAATGTTCACATAAATCAAAATCTAGAGAGTAGTTAGACATACCTTCAACCATACCTTTACCGTGTAGTAGTCAAAGACCCTTCTCTCCAATATGCCCCAATCTTTGATGCGACAACATAACCTTTTTCTCCAGAGACTGTAGGAGTTCTTTCTTCTTCAAATACAATACAATGGAACTATTACACCCATCACTAATAGTTATTCCTTTCATATTATATATAGTTCCAAACCAACCTCCCTTCAACAACACCATTGTTCCTTGAACCATCTTGCAGGTTTCATCTTCAAATATTGTTTTTACCCCTGCATCGTCCATTTTGCTTACAAAAAACAAATTTCTGGCCAAACCTGGGATGCACAGAACACCAGGTAGTGTTATAATCCTTCCATCTATGAGCCTCAACTTGAATTTTCCTCAACCTATGATTTTGGTTGTCAATTCATCACCTAGGAAAACATTACCTCTATCATACCTTTCATATTCACAGAACCACTCCCTGTGGGGAGTCACATGAAAGGATGCACTTGAGTCAGCCAACCATGCCTCATGATTTTCATGTGTTCTTGATGAAGCCAATTACACATCCCCTCCTTCTTCTTTGGAGTTATTTTCTTCTGTAGAAGGAGATTCTTCATAGCCCTTCTTTTTCTCAACTTTGGATCTACACTTCTTCTTGTAGTGCCCTTCTTTTCCACATCTCCAACATACCTTTACAAACTTTTTGGGAGATTTATATCTACCCTTAGACTTAGATATCCTACTTGAGAACTTAGATATATTTATTTCCTAGGAGAGTCCTCTTGTAAATAATGCATCTATGCTCTGTCCTTCCATGTTATTTTGTCTCATCTCCTCTGAAAACAAGGATGAGACCACTTAATCAAACTTCAAGGTAGTTGCATTACTACTTATGGTGACAACCAGACTATCCACAAGTCTGGTAAAGAACATAGTAAATTGATACACTTATATTCATCTGGAATTTTAATCTCAACAAATACTAACTAACTTAGGACAGTATTGAAGGCGCTCAAATGCTCTACCACCGAGTCTCCATCTCTCATCCTCAAGTTAAACAACTTATTTTTGAGGAGTATTTTATTCATTAGGGACTTAGATAGATACATCTTGCCCAGCTTATACCATAAATATTTGGTTGTAGCTTCCTCTGACACATTCAATAATACTGAATTTGAGAGACATAATCGGATTGTGCTCTTCGCCTTTCAATCCAACTTTTTCCAGTCATCTGTTGAATATTTTGTAGGTGCAGTACCTGGATATACCACGATCCACTGATCTCTGTCCACCAACAAATATTCCATATTGAGCTTCCACAACTCAAAACTTTGCCCATTAAACTTATCGATCTCCATTTTTAAATTGCTCGCCATTTCATTTCACCTGAAAAATCAATACCACAGATCTCCCACTGTAACAAGTCTTATCACAGGCCCAAGCCAAACCCTTGACCAAAAAGGCATCCCCTTGAAGCCAAAAAAGCTCTGATACCAACTGTAGATTTTAACCTTGCACAATATTTATTTCAAACATATTTTCAATAATAGAACATAAAATATACAATGGAAAATGCAAACATTACACAAATATTCCCCCCTACAAACCCAAACCCAGAAAAGCAAAATATTCTATATTCATTCATAGTGATACATTGTTTACAATAAAATATACATATAGGAGACAGTGGCATCCAAAACCCTAACCAAATGACCTGGATTAGTCAACAACCCTAATTCCTTCACTGGAAATAGAAAACCATCAACAAAAACCATGAAAAATGAGGTAAAAATGCAACAAGTTTCCCGAGGAAGAAAAATCTCAAGGGGGCCTAGCGCCCTCACCTCAAACCCCCTTTCCTACAAAGAATATAACACATACCCAACAACTATATTGAATATCAACAGTAAGTAAATATTCAAGTACCTATTTATATATTTATATAATATATCTATATATATAAGGGATGTACAATTCATTCCATAAATTACACAGACTCTCATTACACATCCCTAGGAATTTTCAAGAAAAAAAACTATAGAAGTATGATTCCCAAAATCGATTACTCAGTAATGAAAGTAAAATTACCAACTCTTGTGTAAATCTTGGAGCAAATTCTCTAGGACAATTTAAGCAATAGAAACCTTGGACAAAGAACATATAATTGCATTGCATGTACAAGCTTGAAAACAACATATTCAACATAATATAATAATAAATATGCATTCATAGGAAAATAGAGTTATTCATACAAGAATTTAGACAATACATGGTGAACCACTTATTTGATATAAATTTCCTCCTAGCCATAGACTCTACTACCCACAAATTGACAGCAGGTCACCCCTGAGCTGGGCTTCAACTCCACTTGAGAAAAATGGATTTCTATCCTAGAATGAGTCTGCGAATAATAATAATACTCAAATTTAAGTTCGAACTCCAACAAACTACAGTCTCTAATTTCCCCACATGCTTTTCCGACCAAGTAAGTGTGCCCCATCGGATGCCCCACTTTCCTTCCAAGCTTCAACAACAAGTCCGAAAGAAAGTCTCTGAGCCCTTAAGTTGCAATTGGAACCTTCGGAAATCAATTCCTAGTATTTATCTCACCTGGAGTGAATGTTTATGGGCCTAAAATCCCCCATTTTCAACATTGATTCTCCCACCTGGAGAGAAATCTTGCTGGATTGATAACACACCTCTTATACAATGTTTCTCCCACTTGGAGAGAAGGATTATGGGCCTGAAAATCTACCTCTCCAACTAACCATAGGCCTAACAACCCGCCTATTTAATTCAACTTGAAAGAGACCACTCCTTACAAGAAGCTTCTAACTCTTCAATACAATTATGGATAGTAGAAGCTCACGATCCTCCTCTTCCTCCCTGTGGGAATGGTAGATATCCCCTTCTATGAATTCTTTAGAAAAAATGGAAATCTAACAATATCCCTTGCATCACTAGGAATATGGTACCAAACATGGGGAGCCTAACCGTTCACTAGAATGGATGGATCCATCCCCAAATGCACTAAGTTTTCCCAATATATTTGCATGTTAATAAGATGAAACTTGTCACTGCATGAAACCCCATTTTTATCCCACTTGGTAATTAGCTTCCTCGTCTTGGAAACTTAGGATACCATAATGTATATGTATCCATAAATTATGATTTTAAAAAATATTATTAAAATAATCTATTTGCTTAAGCCCCTTAGGCTTATTTCGTAACCTAAGACTCTTAGCTTCTTTTCCCACTCTAGAGGAGTTTATCCGCCTTACTCGTTTGTCAGGATGGTCTGTAGTAGTGGTGTAATTTTATTAGTGTTTGAGTGATTACATAATACACAGGATAGGCCCATAAGCCTTTTTGCGTAAGGCTCACCATCCTAATAACCACGTGGGAAATTTTTCCTCAAAGTACATATACAAAGGCACTTTTGCCCCAAAATATTATGGCTCACTGGCCTATATGCACAATTGCAACTAGGATCAACCTTGGGATATTATAGTGTAATGGCCAATGACCAATAGACTAACGGGTTGCCACTAATCAACATTGTCAATTCGGTACAATTACAATGATCTAAAAATGTATTCAAACATTACGTCCTCGCCTGATCCCATGCCTATATCGACTCAATCTAAAAGACATTAATTGTTTACAGGATTATTTGTTTACCTTCTCTTACTTTGGTTGTTTTCTTTCTAAATGTGAGTATTTCTCTTTGGAGTTCCATTGTTTACAGGATTATTTGTTTACCTTCTCTTACTTTGGTTGTTTTCTTTCTAAATGTGAGTATTTTAAGTTCAGAGTGTCTTGGTTAATTTGTTCAATCAATGATCAAAGTCCATCTTTGAGGAAAATAAATAAATTCAATTTAGCACAAAAATCGAAGGATCCCAATAACGTGAAAAAATGAAAAACAGAGACATACTTTGGGTGGTTGTAGTGGCCCTTTTCTAAGCACGCGGGATAAAATTCCACTTAGCAGCCTTTGATGGTGGATGTAAGATCTTGCCCAACGAATGTTTCTATTTGGTGCATCTATCACAAGCACCTCTCCTCACGTTTCCATTCTCGCCCACCCTCGATACTAATGCCTAAGTCGATTCTCACAAGAAAAGAAGGATCACTTCTAGTTTGGTGGACTCCAAACAAACCAGAGGTGATCTATGTGGATAGATTTTGGTTCCCTTTAGCTAATCACGCACCCCCGTGATGTATCAGGCTCCTTCCTCCAGCAATATTTCTCGCTTCCAAGATGATACATGACTTCTTTATGCCCACGTTCTTCCTTGGAAGTGTGCCCTCCTCTGTTTACTCTCCAGCACTAGTGAAACCCTCAAAAGTATGTAATCTCATTCAAATCCTTCTCCTACATCATATCTGGAAGATCTCGACGATCTTCCTTTCAATCGCTTAGGGTGGTTTAGTCTCACCACCGAACCCAATCCCTCTTAGGGTTTCTATCCCAAAAGCCAAAGCTACGAGAGCTCTCCAAAATCCAATTTTTAGTATAATAATTAATGACATGAGATTAGGGTCGGATTGGTCTTTTATCCCATCTTAGGGTTTCCTAATCTTTTCTACCTTTTTCTCCGCGACTTTATTTAAATTTCTACTCAGTGACTTTATAAAGTCAATGTAACTTTATAACACTCCTTTTTCTTAATGACTCAATGTCACATTTTAATCTTGCTTTCTCCGCTAAATGACATGAAATAATCCCTTGATTCCCCTTTTTCGTCGACTCTAGCCTATGGGAATCAGATAGGCTAGTCGTATTTGTCACACTAATCAACATTAATAATTCTGCATAATTACATATGATCTAAAATGTATTCAAAAATATTACGCCCTCAGCTTGGATCCCCCATGCCCATATCTAATTCTCAACTAAAAGACATTAATTGTTTACGTGATTATCGTTTCACTCTCCTTACTCTTTGGTTGTTTTCTCTTCAAATGTGAGTATTTCTCTTTGAGTTCCGTGATGTTCTATGTCTTAAGTTAATTGTTCAATCAATGATCAAAAAACCATCTTGAGGAAAATAAATAAATTCAATTTAGCACAAAAATCGAAGGATCCCAATAACGTGAAAAAATGAAAAACAGATCAAAATTGGTACCCTAAAATTCCAAGAAATTTTAAGGGTTTGTTGAGTGCTCAACACTATCATCATCCATAATCAATTGAACAATATGATTTTTAATTTGGTGATTGTGATTAAATACCATTGCATGACTTGAAGGATTTAAAGGATGAGTGATAAATACTATTTGTGAATCTATTTCAATGGGATTGTCTACATCAATCATGTTTTCATGACCTGTGGTAGATGAAACATGCTCAATGAATAAATTTGTAGCAGATCATGTGTGGAAAAATACATGACAGTTTGTTGTATTTTGGGAGGCCATTTTGCGAAAATTATAGTATCGAATGATGTGGGGTGGGGGAGTCGATGCAATGGGGGTGTTCATTGGATTGGTAGACAGTCAGGGTTGAGAACTAAAATCAAATGGTTTCTTACCCGACTTATTTTTATTGGAAACTGCATTTTAGAAATCCAATGAGAGAGACACAATATGGACTAGGGAAACTTCATTACATAGTTGAGGTAATAAACAATAATTTAACTTAAAATAAGTATGTTTTCAAGATCTAAAATTGATATTTATGCTTGTATTTCTTAGAAGACCTCAATATATTGGTGCATTGTCTAGATAGAAAATTGATAGAACTAAAGCCACTTTTCCCATAATTCTTCATTGTAATTAGCAAGATAGAAATGCTCATCAAGCATTGTGAAAAAATGAATTTGATGGGTTATGACATCTGTGTTGTGTTTCCTTGTCTCCTCCTTGATTTCTAAACTAAAACAATGTTTGTAATCCAAGTATGTTGAGTATTTTCCCCAATTTAATTGTTATCCCCTATAGGTGACATACTACTAGAGTGGTATTATCACTTAGTGTTTTGTTTGAAATAAAAGGAGAAAACTATGATGCAAGCATTCACTTGTACCTCGTCAGTCAAATTAATAAGTTGAGGAAAAGTTATTTTAGGGTCCCAATGTAGACTAGAGGAGGGTGCTAATGTGGGACTGTGAAACTTCATATCTATTATCTAATTAGCCAATTTAGTGATCACTTGATTGTATTATTAGATCATCTCGGTATGGTGTCATAAGAATTGTTTTTTCTATTGTAAAAACTTTTCTTATATGTATGCAATTGAGATGTCCTCAATGTAAAATGTTTTAGAAGGTTCCATGCGGAATACTTGTCCCAATAGACAATTTTTTTTTTTTTAAATACTACTACTTGAGTGAGTGCAAGGCCTTAAAAAGTTTGGTCCCGATTAGATCTTGGCTATTGATATTGGATATAAAGGGTGTTTTCCCTTTTATTTCCTTGGATATGGAAGCTAGGACAAGAAGCTTTGATATCAATTAATACAAAATTGAACAACATAGAAACTAAAAAACAAGAAAGTTGTTATTCCATTATAAAATATAATTTATCCTTTTACATATAATCACTTTTATTATATATAATCACTTTTATTATATAAAAGTATAAAATAAAAATGACATTTTTAATTATATCTCCCTTTTCTGTCACATATATATAATAAAGTATATTTAATTTAAACAACAATTAACAATTATATATGTAATTTATCTATATTTTAAATCTTCCAATTTTAAATATTTGATAATTATTAAATAAATTACTAATGTATTCAAATTTTCATATTTCTTTTTACATACAGTTATTATTCTCCACTCCATCTTCTCTCCTTTTCTATACCACTCTATTACCTTTTACCTTTTGTAATTTCATATTAAATAAAAGTCCTTACCCTAAAAACAGCATGCCAACTGGATTATAATTTAATTTAAACAACAATTTGTAAATTACGCTGGTTGTGTGTATGTTCTTTATGTATATTTTAAATATTCTTGTTTCAAGTTCTACACAATTATTAAGTAAAGTATTCAAATCATGATACTTCCTTGCGTGTATACATATTAAGACACTATCTTATACACTTCTTCCTCAAGTTTTCATTGTTTCCAAAGGAAAACATATATTTTTTTGCATGCCATTGTTTTTACTTCATCTACAAGATCAGATTTGCAACTTCACCATGTGTAGTCGAGGAAAACGTTATATTTTACAAACTATTTGTACTTTAACAAGATGAGTTGTAGAGCAGCAAGTCTCTTCCATTAGGATTGAATGCTTATGAATCTGAAGTCTCTTCCATTAGGATTGAATGCTTATGAATCTGATGAGACTCTTGCTCAGGATTTGAAGAATATGTTTCAACCAAGAACCAGGGTCAAGATGAGTTGTAGAGCAGCAAGTCTCTGCCATTAGGATTGAATGCTTATGAATCTGATGAGAGGGTCAAGATGAGTTGTAGAGCAGCAAGTCTCTGCCATTAGGATTGAATGCTTATGAATCTGATGAGACTCTTGCTCAGGATTTGAAGAATATATTTTAACCAAGAACCAAGGTCAAGATGAGTTGTAGAGCAGCAAGTCTCTGCCATTAGGATTGAATGCTTATGAATCTGATGAGACTCTTGCTCAGGATTTGAAGAATATGTTTCAACCAAGAACCAGGGTCAGTACCTTTTGATGTATTTTTTTGTTTATAGCATCTAGTAATATAAAAATGTTGCCTCACCTAACATGATTTTCAGATCACATCAACCCTGCATTAACATGCAAGACAAAGACATTGTGAAGCCTTTTCCTCCTTTTGGTCCTTCTACTGATTTCGTACTAGCCTATGAATATAGTGAAGGAGACTATGTGCTTGTCATGCATCGTAGAAGCACCATGCTTCCTGATTTGAACTCTACTAAAAGAAAAACTCCAAAAGGACTCTCGATTTTGACTAATGGATTTAGTAAAAGAAAAACTCCTAAATACTCTTGATTTTTTCTTAGGGAAGGTTTTATCAACAAAACTATATGTTGCAGAATGTTTCTTCATACAATCAAAAGGCTATGGATCAAAAAAACCTCTGGCACAAATGCCTTCGGTATGCTAAAGTTAAAGAAAAACTCCTAAAGACTCTTGATTTTTTCTTATGGAAGGTTTTATCAACAAAACTATGTGTTGCAGAATGTTTCTTCATACAATCAAAATGCTATGGATCATAAAAACATGTTGCATGAATTCCTTCGGTATGCTAAAGTTAAACTTCCAGTTTTTATTATTTTTGCATTTTTTATATTATTATATGGAAGTTTAGGAGGTTACTTTGATTTGTTTGGTGTTTCATATGGGAGAAATTTTAGATATTTTAGTAGTCGACACTAAATGTAATCTATTTGCAGGTCCAAAATTCTCAAAGAAGATAGGCTACTTGCCAACCATAGATCTAGTTCATTTTATCATCGTTCCAACAAATAAAAAGTGTTCCAGCAAATAAAAAGTGTATAACAAGATTCGCAAAATGCTGTCGTTGACCAGTCATTCCATCTGCCTTAGATTCTCATAATGCTATTTTTGACCAGTCATTCCATCTGCCTTAGATTCTCATAATTCTCTTTTTTACCAGGTATTTCATATGCTAGCAGACAATTGTTATGAAATATAAATGATCCAAACATTTTTTTTTGGGAATTTGAAACATGCACATATATAAGATTATTTTGGTGACCTACTGCAAATTATATATGTACTAGCTTTTTATGATATTTCTTACAAATTATTTTAAAAATAAATTCCTCGGAACATGAACTTTGAAGTATATTTCTCTTTATAAGTTATATATCAATATTATCATAGCCTCACACTCGAGCTGTTGTCTCAATCTTCAGTTTGATTAGCACATTTGAGTCTTTTGATCCAAGTTTTTGCTACATGGAAAAATAGCAATAAAAGGTACATGAAAAGGTGGTAGTTGGATCTAAATTGTTGAAATAATCGATCTTTGAAGTTTAGTTAAATAATGGAAAGAGTCAAACAAAATAATAAAGCAAGACTTTGTATTTGTTTTTGTATTTATTGAAGCATCAAGTTGCAATTTTATCAGCAGTTCAAGTAAGAGACTAAGAATGGGTAGATCTATGACTTGTATGATAGCAATGCAGTGATAATCTGGTGCAGTACAGAATTGGTGGTCACCGTTAAGGTATTGTACACCTGGTGTTGCTAGCTAAATCTAAAATTTATAATTTAAAATTAAATTTTCGTTAGTTTGTTTCTCCTAAATCTGGAAGGAACAATAGCATTTTTTCCATATGATTTCGAGAATATATCCTAAAAGGAATAAAAAATGAATAAAGATTCACCGATTTTCCTATTGGACCTTTTACCTGCTTAACGTCAATACAGAAAACGACGAAAACAGTTCAGAAAACCTAAATCCGAAATCTTGTTCATTCAAAAGCCTAATAACGCAGTTGAAAACGATTTAGCATTTTGTTTCATTTTCGTTTGCAACAACAACAATATGTGAGTGAAAACCTTTGACTGGTGATTACAGGTCGAACCACGTTCATGATGTCGTGCTTGGAAAAAGCGATCCCGTAGCATATTCATTGAATCAAACTCAAACTTATCGAGGAATCAATGGAATCGAAGCCTCGACATAGTCTTGTTGACATAGTCTTAATCGGTGGGTGAATTTTGCATGGGACTGGGAGGCCAGCTAGTCGACACGAATTTTGCATGGGATTGGGAGTCTCGTTGCTGGACACGAATTTTGCATGGCCGACACTTAACAAAACACTATACCATTGCTATACCATAAATAAACAAAGATAATCATGCACAAACATTTAATGCTAGTAAATTAATGCTAAAATCAAATATAGCATTAACTTACCTCACCATAATTCTGTCAAAATATATTAACCATTCGCTAAGTTTGAAGCCAAAACATTTCATATAAATTGTGCCTTTGTCTCAATATGAGGTCAAATAAGGCCTCAAATGGCCTCAAATATTTGGATTGGTTAGGAAAAAGTGGTGTAAGCATTGAAGCCTCAAATTTAGGCTCATACACCTTGGTTTGCGTGTAAAATTATTGAAAAACAAAAATTCGTTTACAACAGTCCCTACTCTCTTGGGTAGGGACTAATAAATTCGGTTGAAGTATATGGTAGTGTATTGTAAATCTAGACACTAAGTGTATTGGACTTGCAGTCTACCTAAAATTTTTTCACTACGGCTTGGTGTGTTAATTCATTCCAATGGGGCACTACCGTGTTTCAACTGTAGTGGCTTGGTCAACCTATGTCTATTACAATCAAACTAAGTTTCTTCACTGAAATTTTTTCTTATAACTTCAATTTAGGGTACAAATATTGTTAGATGCACTATGTCCTACTCAACTTAACATTATCCACCAAGCACACTAGGCACATGTCTAACTATGACTTCAAAACATTATGCAACAATACTTACACTTAGCCAATTCTTAAAAATTAAATAACATAATCATACAACGAACAAGAATCAGTCAACATACATGGAGCATCTTCACAAGTAATCAACATATGTGGATGGGAAGCACCCAAGCTAGGTGCCTAACACAATTATTCATATATATAAGAATGGTACATATGTTACACAAATGAGAGCTCAACTAGCGCCTGCATCGAAATTAAAATAGTACAAACCTATCAAGGAAAACTCTCTTCCATAAAACTACTCATAATTTTGTACAAGCCAAACACTGAAGCATCCATATGCCTGCCACTTGTAGGTCCTCTATTCATCTTCATTAATTAACCACTCTAAGTTGACCTTTTTTTCCTACCTTCTTGATCAATCTTCCTTCCTTCTTAATTATCCCTTATCTCATGAGGCATCCACTTTACATGTATGAGACGTGCCTTATGTTACACACCAAAATGTCACACTTGAGTTTCACACCCTAAGTGTCGCAATTGTCGCAAAGTGATGCATGCACATTGTTAAGTGTTTCATGCATTGTCGCAAGTGTCGTATGCACCTTACCAAGTGTTGCATTCTCTTTGTTGAGTGTCACAAACCCTTGACTCTATGAAAACATTTGTCACAATCCCTAATTCATGTTGGAAGAAGCATCCCTATGATATAACAACAAAAACGCACCCTTTTATTGGAAACATCGACCATTTTTGGGAATTTTAGAAGGGTGGCACTCCCCTACTCATGCTGACAAGGCACCAAATATCCCCCTAAGCCTATTGAGGGGTGCCAATGGAACTTTGTCTCTCACTCTGGGGGGCACCAATCTAGTTAGAGGAGAACATGGGATCTCCCACCTCTTTCTAAAGGCCAGCTTTGAATTGGATGAGGTTGTTGTGGTTGACTCCTATACTATGGCTTCATCTTAGGATCTAATACTAACCTTAAGGGCCATATCCTCAACCATATCCCTCTTTTTCTCATGGTGGTTGTGCCTCTCAAGCCTATATATTGAAGTTATTTCCAAGGTGAAGGGGAGAAGAGATTAGAGGTATCAAACCTTTGATTCTTTGGGGAAGAATTCAGATATCAAACCTTTGATCTTGGGAGAAGAATCAACATTTTGATTTCAAGGTCTTAATGCAAGGGTTAAACGAGGAGAGCTTGGATAAGTTACTACAACATCAATCATGCTTTGCAAGTGCCTCTTTGTGGTTTTCCAATTAATATAAACCCGACCCATTCCCTTCAAGTTCATGTGTTCTACATTTTCTTGTCTAATGTCATTTTAGTATTCATATATAGATATACTTTTTATAATCATATAGATTAGGAGGAAGAGTTCCTTTTCTAGTCTTTGCAAGACTTCAGTTTTGTTGAGGATATTGGACATCAAGCCCAAGGATTGGAGGAGCAAGGACAAACATCACAGCAAGGTATGCCACATCCTTCCTCTCTCTTGCTTGATTGATTGAGTTATATATATAGGGAAAGTAGAAACCACTTGTTAACTTTTGGCTTTGGACCATTGATAGGGGTATTGTTCCAAAGGGGATCTTAGCCTGCAAGGTAAGATTTCTCACAATAGAAAACTCACAACTTCACTAGGGAAGGACTTTGACTAGTCTTTCCTCTGTTTCATCTTAAATCCTTGCTTATGATTATATATTTATTGTATGATGATTAATTTTGATATATTTCCCCTTGCCTCTTCCTCATTGAAGATTTTATAGAGCCATTGATTGAGTCTTTGTTGAGTTTGAGCTTGTGGAAACCTTTTTTGAGATTTCTCAGAAACTGACACTCCTCTACAGTTCACACCAAGGCGCCAATAGCTTGACTAGCACTCCTCTGTAGTGAATACCAAGTCACCATTATATGACTAGAAATCACCATAATCCTCCTAGTGGGAGACATACCACTCTATCTCTTTGAGAACATGGGTGTCAAACTTGTTTTTTAGGTGTTTTTGCTTGTTTTTGCTTGGTTCTTCTTAGTCTACTTTTGAGAGGATTTTATCCCAAAGTCTCCTAGTTTGTATTTGACTCTGTTTGCTTGATAATTTGACATTTATTACTCATTTTCATTTCCTTCTTTGAGTTTTCAAAATTCTCCTAGTTGTGGTCCCATTGGTTTAACAATATCGCTTGGTTCTTCCGGCCTTTTAGTTATCTAATCTTCGTCTCACAAAGCTTTTAGATTGCTTGATTGTTTAGGAATTTTCATCAACTATGGTTTGCAAAGGTTGCTTGGTATTGAGCCATTTTGTCTTCATTAAAACATCTTTCTTTATAATGATTAGGACTCTCTTTTTTTCCAAAATCGAGCCTTGAATGTTGTTTCTTGCTGCTCATTTATTAAGGATTTTCATGAGTGCTTGTCTTCTTTCTCTTTTGCATATTTTAGTCCTTGATCGAACAAGTTATATCACACTTGTTTTCTTTAAGTTCTCATCATTTTTTAGTGTTCTTTGTTAGATTTCTTTTTATCCTCGTATTTCTTTGTGTGAACATAGATCTCTTTCATTCCATTTTAAAGTTAAGAAAATAAAAAGTTTGCATATATCCTTTCATACATAATCAAACAAAGAAATGTTTGCATTCTTTAGGAAGTTTGTTTTGGTATATGTTTGAAAAAAGATCTATTTTTGCATGTGAATTTTTGTTTTCAGAAAAATTTGCTTGGTAGTTTGGCATCATCTTGATCCCAGAAATTAAAAATTTGCATAGTTTTGAGTGATTTCTTGTGTTAAGAAGAATAGAACTATTCTCCTTCCCATACATAGAATTCATCTAAAAGAACAAATTGAATCTCATTATTTTCCATTCTATTGGATTCAATTCTCTCTCACATCATCAATTTTATCTCCGTGAACCTATTCAGTGAAATCAATTAAAATCAACCATGCACTAATAAAATCAATTAGAGCATTTTTTGGTTTTACCACACCAACAGTAGTACATGATTATTGTCTTTGGACAAGGACAAGTGATAAAATTGTCCAAGAATACTAAACATACTATATAGCACTAAAGAGTGAACAAATCCAACTTACATATAATCATAGTCGGGAACCCCCTCTCACACAAAGGTAAAAATGAGGTCATATGCAAAAGAGAAACAAAGATTACCCCTCCAAATATTGACCAATCGTAGTGAAAATAGTGTATACTGGGGATCCTTCCTAAAGTGTCATTGACTCATTTAGTCTTGGTTCTTCGTGAACTCTGAATCCATTCAGGTTCCTGTGAATTCTACTAGTCCACTTTTCCTCAATCCTCTAGAAGAATTTCATACTTTGATATACTCCAGATATGTTTGGTCCCAACTATCGATTGTACCCTTCCAGAGGTTGAATGTGAGTTGGTAAGATTAGTGGCCTTTCCTAGGTATCTAAAGAGGTGAATGTGGAGGGATTTCAATAGTACCTGGGGTAGACGTCATATCACACTCTCAGTAACCTTAGAGGGTGATCCTGTGAAAGTGGGAATTTCTTGAACCGAGAAGGGTTGTTACGTAGATTTCGGGGTAACTTCTTCTCATTTCTTCATTGGCGGCTTGATATCACGTCATCGTAAGATCCTTAAATCTATTATTGCTTGGTTGATTGATTTTAGTTTCCTTAGGAGTGTGTTTCTTTGACTTTCATAGTTGGCCTTAGGATAAGAGAATTCATAGTATACAAGGTATGGAACCTGATGTTCAAGAACCTCAATATAATGTTTCTTATGAAGAAATTATCAAAGATAAAACTTTTGAGGCCAAGATCATAGCTCCTGGAAGTGATTATCATGTTGAACAACCGGTCACAACCTTCATAGAAAACCTTTCATCTCACATGAATCCACTTTTCACTGATCCACTTGGCTAACCACTCATTGATTTACCATCCAAGTGATAATTTGATGCTTATTCTTCTTACAAGTTACCGCCCCATTACACCAATACACAATTTTTTGGCATGAACCCAACATCTTTTGGTTTTCCTCAAGGAATTGAGAATTTATCTTTATCCAGAACTCTTGTAGTTGATACTATTGGTGCTTCCTCTTTACAGGAAACATTGATGAATCATGTAACCTTGACTCAACCACTTGTGAATACATCTCCCTTCACACATTATTCAAGTAATAATATTTCTTCGCTATTTCCACCCATGCACACACCAAGTGATTTACTTGGCCATTCCATTAGTCAGATGGACAACACTCAAGCCATTCACATGACCATGGTTACACAAGCTACTTAGCCTCCATATCAACCATTGCATATGAGTACACCCTACATTGGATGCCAATATTCAATGGGAGGCCAACCTTTAGGTGCGGGGAAACCTTCAGCTAGAGGGAAATGTTTCAATGGGGGTAAACCTACATGGTTGCAACATCAAAAATCCTAGGGGAAAGTCTCTCCTACAAGTTCTTCCATCCCTACTACCATAGGCATGTATCCTAGATAGCCATTTCGAGGAGTTGCTAACCCTTTGTGGGCTCAACCCAATTCGGTAGGAATTCTTCTACAATGAAATTTTCCTATCAATCCGTAAACCCCATGATTCTAGCACAAAAGTCCCTTCAATCACAATAGATGGGGGGACCATTAGGTTAGTCGTCGTATGTAGGAGGTCCATATTTTTAGTCACAATACATGGGTGGAAAACTGGGAAAATCAACTCACATGGGTGAACAACCCAAGCAACCACCATATATGGGAGGACCATCTAGTTTTGTCATCTCACCGCAACCTAGATTTGGTCCTATTGGTGTTTCCATGCAATATGGTTACCACCAGTATCTACATGCTAATCATGATCCATAATATATTTTCATAACTAAATGAATATATATTTTTATCAAAATATGATTAATACAAAATTACAGATATACAGTAAAACTCGTTTCTATTCAATAAGGAAATAAGCTGAAACTGTAAAATGTAGCCAAAACAAGTTTGCTAGAATGGTGGCGGCTTATCTCTGAGAAGAGATGTGACGGTTGTTCTCATTCGCAAGAAGATGATTACAATGAGGATATAAAGGCCTTTTTACAATAAACAGGAATGCCAAAAACCCTAGACATCCAAAAAAACTAACCCTAGGAGAGGAAGCACCAAAAGTCATGTGGGCCCCATTTGGGTAAGTTAGTACATCAACTTCCCCGGGTCGTAACTTTTGCATAAGATATTAGTTTTAGGCACATGATAGGCCGTTGTTAAGGTATATTCGAGGAATACACATTTTTTTGTTATCTATGAAAGACCATTTTGATTGTGGCGAGCCCTAAAAAATGTTGTTTAGGGCCTCAAAATGGCCCTGCAAGTCAAGGACCCGAAAACTAGGGAAAAACCTGCCAAAATGGAAAACTGCAAAAATGAGCCAATCTAGATCCATCTGGATCAATCCTTCCCCCTTAGGAATCAATGGTATCCATTGCATTGATTTCCCCCATCAGATGAGTAATTTTTTGCTGAATTTGGCCCCGGGTGAGCCCCTTGGCTTGGTGCAGGAGTTTCCCTACTTTGACAACTCGATAAAGTTGGATCCTTTGACGGCGAGTTCCCTTGATCTGTTTGTCCACAATATGATCACTATATTCATGTTGTATGTTGTGGGGGTTTAACTCTATTGGTGTCATTTATTCGTCTATCTCTGAGGTGTCCAATAATGGTGGGAAATACGGTCGAAGGATATCCACATTGAACAATGGGTGCAATCCAAGGAAAGGAGGAATGTTAAGCTCGAAAGAATTATCACCCACAACCTTGGTGATGGTTTACAACCCATAATAGAGTGGGAGAAGCTTACTACGGGGTCCTGTAAGGCGCTCTTTCTACAAGTGCAACCAAACTTTTTCGCCCACCTGAAACTTATGTGGAACTCGGTGTTGATCATGGCGCTTCTTGTACTTGTCATTGGACGTTTGTAGGATATCTTGAACCTATTGGAGAATGTGTTGGATCCACTCAATGAACTAGGTGGATTTGTCAACTTCAGTCGGAGCAGGAGATGATTCAGCCGAGGTGACCACAAGGGGTAGTGCAACATCTATGGGACCCAATGGTTGGAATCCCAACCCCACCCGAAAGGGGTTGTGGCTAGTTGTGATATGCAGGGCTCGATTTTAGCTATGTTGAACATAGGGGAGACTCTTCTCCCATGTGTGACGGTTATTTGAATTATACATGCACACGATATGCACGATCATTCGATTTATGACCTTAGTTTGACCATCTTTCTGGGGCTGGAAGGCCGTGGATTTGGTGAGCTTTGTGTCCAACAGTGACCAGAGGCTTGAACAGAATGTGCTGAGAAATCGATTGTCCCAATCTAAAACAATGGTTTGTGGGATTCCAAAATTTATCCAGACTCGTTCAAAGAAGATCTTGGTAGTGGCCTCTGCTGTGATTCTCTTTGTGCAGGCGGCCAAAAATATCATCCTAGAAAAGAAATCCACAACCACAAAAACACAGTCATTTCCCCGCTTAGAGGATGGGAGGCCTAACATGTATTCCATTGAGATGGATTCCCATGGAATTTCAAGAGTAGGAAGAGAGGTGTACAGGATCTGTTTCTTAGTGGCCAGTTTGGAAATCACGCAGGCAGTGCAGGACCTGATAAACTTGTTGACCTCATGTCGAAGTCTCATCTAGTAGAAATGTTTTTGTAGAATTTCCATTTTCTTTTCGACGTCAAAGTGTCATGCCACCCAACTGTAGTGGGCTTCCCAGATCATCTTCACTCTCTTGCTTGATGGAATGAAGATATGACCTAGACGACACAACGACCCATCCTAAATATGGAAATTAGCGACAACTACATTTGTGCCCAACATTTGGAAGGTGGTGATGAACTCTGGGTCTATCTCATAGAGTTGGGGCCATCCAAAAGTCTCATGGCCGCAAGATTCTAGCACCATGGTGAGTGTCGCGACTGGCGGTCTGATGAGGAAATCAACGACGAGGTTGGTGATTCCCGTTTTATACTTGATGTTGAGGTGGAATTTTTGCATGTACATGGACCACCTCTAATGGTGATCATTCTTCAATTATCCTTGTGTTGGCATGAACTGCAGTGGCTTATTATTAGTGTGGATGATTGTCTTCTTCCCAAGAATATAATGTATCCATTGGCAAAAGGCTTTCACAATGGAGTACATTTCTTTTTCATAAGTAGGGTAATTACAAAAAGCTTCTGACGGTGTCTCACTATGATAGGCCACGGGGTGGCTGTGTTGAGTGAGAACATCGACCAAAACATAGTCTGAAGCATTTGTCTTGATATAAAAGGGTTGTTGCAGGTCCGGTAGTGAAAGTATTGGGGTTGAGCACACTCACTGCTTCAAATCATCGTATGCTTTTTTTTGGGACCAGCCCCACACAAATTTCACCTTACCACCACCCCCCGTTACATGGTTGAGGGCCCTTGCAATATAGGAAAATCCCAACACGAACCTACGCTAGAAATTTGCAAGGCCCAAGAAGATTTGAAGCTTAGTGACTGTGGTTGGGGCTGGCTAGTCATGAAGACTTGGATTTTGGCTGGATCCACATGTATGCCATGTTTATCAACGATGTATCCTAGGTAATGAACCCTGTCCATGTCGAAGGAGAATTTTTCCAAGTTGGCATAGAGTTGGTGATGTCGCAGGGTGTGTAGAACCTGTTGAATATGTTGCAAGTGTTCTTCCCAAGTCTTGTTGTAAATGAGGATTTCATCTAGATACAACACTACAAAATTATTGGTGAATGGTCGCAAGATATTGTCCATCATCCTCATGAAAGTGGTTGGAGCATTTTTCAAACCAAAGGGCATGACCAACCATTCAAAAAGACCTTTTTTTGACTTGAAGCTTGTCTTCCATACATCTGTATGTTCTATTAGGACCTGGTGGTAGCCAGACTTCATATCAATCTTACTGAAGTATTTGGCCCCCGTGAGATGATCAAGGAGGTCGTTGATTCGGGGAATCCGATACCAGTTTCTGACTGTGATTTTATTCAAGGCACGATAATCAATGCAGAGTCTCGAGGTTCCATCTTTATTTTGTACCAGCATGATTGGGCTCTCCCAAGGTAATGAGATGGAACGCTTGTGCCCGTTGTGGAGAAGTTCTTGGATCTTTCACTTGATCTCCTTATTCTCTAATAGAGAATGGTGGTATACTGACCCATTGGGAAACGATGCGTCAGGGACCAGATTGATGGGGTGCTTGACCTAACAGTGCACATGTACCCTAGTAGGTGAGGAGAAGATATCTGAGTATTATTCTACGATCGTATCCACTTGCTTCTGCTATGTGGAGAGGTAGGCTACGAAGACCCTAGATGTGGCTATGATCTTTTGCTCATTTTGTGAGAGAATCACTAAGAAGACAAAATTCCCTTTCTAAGAGATGACCTTTCTGCATTTCTTGGCAACGATCAAGGAAATAGCGCTGGGTGGGACTACCTTGGGTATCCTGTAAAATTTCTTGTTCAAAGTAATAATAACACTATGAGGCCTAGACTCATATAAAACATGAAGTTTCCATAAATATGGTTGGCCCAAAAGAACATTGCAAACTTTGAGAGGGGAAACATCACACAATACCTCGTCTTTCAAGGGATTGATGTCATATAACATGAAACATTTTTGGCTGACGTGAATGTCTCTTCCTTGGTAGAGCCATCCGATGGTGTAGTGTTGCGGGTGTGGCGTTGTTGGTAGGGAGAGTCACTTGACAACCTCTACTTCGATAAGGTTCTTTTGGCTACTGCTATCAATGATGAAGGGCACCAGGATACCCTTCACCCACATCTATGAATGAAAAAGGTGTTTTCCTTCCTCTGGCTCATATGGTTCATCGGACTGGAGCTTGGTGGTAGAAACGATAGCACTGGGTTCTGCATCAATGATATGTCTCCCCCTTTCTGGTTATGACTCAGAGTCAGAACCTGCATCTAATTCAGAGGCTTTTACCTCAACCACTGGAGACTACTTGGAGCAGAAATCAATAGTGTTTTGTCAGGGGCTCTTATGGAAGTCGCACCACTTCCCGGTATCTTTCTTTGTCTTTCCAGTGTCCTTTTTTTATTGAAGCCTTGACTGGTTTTCCTGAGACTATCCGTATTTGCTCTGTCCTTTTTTCTACGGGTTGGGGTCGCCATTTCTTGGATTTTGCTGTGAGGGGTTCTAAGGCCCAAATTGCCGCATATTTTGTTTGAACCTCTTCTCAATTTTGACGGCATATCGGTAGGTCATGCCCAAGGATGAGACATCAAGAAACTCCAATTCAGACTACATGTATCTATGCAAACTGTATATATACTTGAACACTAGATGTCACTCAGAATCTTTGATACCCATCTTGGTGTGCAAGGTTTGGAATATATTTGTGAACTCGAGCATCTCTTGGTCTCTTTCCTGCCGCAGCATGGTCCATTTTGTGTAGAGGTCATCATAACTTTCAACAAGGTAGTATTGTTCCTTGATATCATCCCTGAAGGACTCCTAGGTGAATGCGACTGTAAATAATGAGGGTTCCTTTGTTTCCTTTTTCTCACATAAAGTTTCCCACCCATCTTTGACATGGAGGACGACTTTGAGGAGTGAAAAATTAATATTTTCTCTATTTGATAAGTTATGGAAAGAGAAATACCCTTCTAGCAGATTCAGCCATTTCTCTCCCACATTTTCATCTATCTAACCTTCAAATATAGGAATATCGAAGTTGATTTGTACCTTGAAGGGGGCAATGCCTTCGTTTGAGGAAGATACGTCGCCTGTTGGTAGTCACCAAAGGATTTGCGCAAAACTATCCATAATCTCATTCCTCTATTGCATGAGGGATTCCTCGAGCAACATTTTGAAGGGATATCCTATCTCGTCGTGTTTGTTTTATTCTACCATGAGAGGCCGTTTGGGCGTGTGAGAGATTTTTTCCTCAAGAGAAACAAGCTCGAGATCCAATTCTTTGTACCCTAACCTCAATGGGGACATGCATTAAGAACGACAAGGAGTAGACCTCTCTGATACCACTGATCTAGAATATATTTTCATAAATAAATGAATAAATATTATTATCAAAAGATGCTTAACACAAAATAATACATATATAATAAAATCGGTTTCTATTCAATAAGGAAATAAGATGAAACTGTAAAAAGCAGTGGAAACAAGCTTGCTAGAATGGTGGCACCTTATATATGAGAAGAGAAGCGATGGTTTCCCTCATTCGCAAGAAGATGATAAAAATGAGGCTCTAAATTCCTTTTTACAATAAACAGTAATGTCAAAAACCCTATACATCCAAAAAACATAACCCTAGGAGATGAAGCGCCAAAATTCATGTGGGCCCCATTTGGGTAAGTTAGTACATCAACTTCCCAGGGTCATAAATTTTGCAATCTTTGTTTTCAGTGTACGATAGGCCATTCGAAAGGTCTATCCAAGGACTGTGGAGATACCTAAAAAACTTTTTTATGGCCTCAAAATGACCCCGCAATTCAGGGACCCGAAAACTAGGGAAAAAAATACCAAAATGAGCTAGTTGGAATAGGTGGGAGGCCACCGACATCCATATGTATCAAATCAACAACTTCCAGTATTCACTACGTTATATATTTTATATCTCTTGCATTTGAAAAATTATCCCATTCAACATCCCCCATTTTGTCCCACCATCCCTACCAAATTACCGCCGCACATCCCGAAATTTGATGAAAAACCTACAAACGATCCTAACAATCATGTTATGAATTCCCATTTATGGTGTGCTACCAAATATTTGAAGGATGATTCCATTCATATAATACTTTTTCAGAGAACACTTATAGGTGTATCAATGAAATGGTATATTGAGTTGTTGCGTAACTCCTTTGTGGAATTTAATTCTCTTTCCGTGGATTTTCTGATGCATTTCCAGTTGCCTATATGGTATGAGACTGGTACAAATTTTTTTACCTCACTCTAGAAATCCTCTTCCACCCACATATCTGATAATATTCACGAGTGGAGAAGGTGGAGATGGTTGATTAAAGCTCTCATTCTGGACCAACTCCTTGCAGATTGGTTTACAAAGTTACTCTTTCCTCCCATCACCTGTGATGTTGCTATGAGAAATTTTGTTACTAAGGAGGAGGATATTAGTCATGCGCAGTATTTGGACTTGATATATTATCAATCCAACAAACTTTGCGATATTATCCCTCATGCTCCTCGTTTGTTGAACGATTTGTCAAGATCTAATCTGGAACCAATTTTCATTTCAGACATCGAGACTACTTCCTCTCCTCCTCAAACCTCCAATGCGAATGCGGTCCAATCCACTTCATCTCAGCAACTAGGAGGTAAGAACAAAAACAAGGGTAAATACAACAAATATTCTGACCAACGAGATACTAATAAGACTATTGATACTCAACCAAATAGGAAGGCTAAGTTTCCTTGCATGATCTATGAGTAATACCACTACATGAAATAATGTCTTGATCATAAGGTTGTCTCTCCCAAACAATTCAGCAGTAACATCTGGTTGAAAAAAAACCTGCCCCTCCACAAGGGGGAAATGCAAGTCATTCCCACCATGGGGATGCTTCCTCAAGCACCTCTGACGTGTAGATGTTTAAGAAAGTTAATTTCATGATTCAAGAAAATACTTATGAAGCTCCTCCAAGTGATCAGGCTAAGGGAAAGGCTATCAATCATCCCTCCACATCCACTTCTCCATCCTCCAATCCTCTTCATAATGAGAAACCAATTTCTAAGGCAATGTTTCTCCTGCCCAAGAGAGTAATTCAAAAAGATACATTTAACCCAAATGCATGTGTTGCCTAAAACTACAACATTGTTGAAAAATTGGCATAAGCTTCTTATGATATGCCAACCCTTGAAGTTTTACAACACCTTCCAAGTCAATGTAAAACCATGTTGTCAGCCATTGAAGCTATGGATCCAAAGGAGTTGAATCTAATTACATTTGATATGGATTAATTTAAGGAGAGGCTCTCCCACCTCTTAGCATTCCAAATTCAAATTTTGGTTGGTGGAAAGAACATCCATTAGATTGTTTTGCATGAGAGAGCCTCCACCTATGTCATGTCTTTTCCTTGTTGGAGATCCCTTAGTTCTCCTAAACTTGGCTAGTACCCAACCACCCTAAAAGTGTTTGATGGATGTGGTTTCCAAGATCGTGGAATCTTACAAGCTTTCTCTGTGACATTGAAGGGTACTATTATTTTGGTCGATATCAAAGTGGTTGATGCATCGCTAGATTACAATTTGTTCTTTGGTCATAGTCGGTTCTATTTGATGATTGTAGTCACATCTTTGATGTTTCATATTTTATGATTTCCCTATCAAGGAAAAATTATCACTTTTGACCAACTTTACTGTATAACTCCATATCTCCATAATGTTGTAGCGAATAATGTCCCTTTTCTAGGACAATTTAGTCTTGAGAGTGTAGGAGTAGGATTTCTTAAGGATTCCTCACTCATGGGTATTTTTCCTTTTCCTTCTCCTACCACCCCACAGGTTGCCACACTAAATATGGTTTTGACTTAGGTGCGACAATCCCTAGAATCATCTAATCCTTTGGTAGTAACTAGTCTTAACGAGCATAGTTCTATTCATGTGTCAAGATCCTTAAAAAATGAAATAGTCGCTTACGAGCATATCTCATAATATCTTTCAGTCTTGTTGAAAAATAAAACAAAACCCCCACCATTCGAATCGATTTTCACTCTGGATTGAGTACTTAAAGCTTCTTTTCATCCTCCTAGTGAAAATATTCTTATTAGTAACTAGATGCCTAAACGAGGAAATAAGAAGAGTCCCCAGAGGAAATTGTGCTTGGGGGTTAGGTATATAGCCTCTGGACATCATGTTGGAGCAAAGACACTAGCTTCTATCACACAAGCTAGGATAAAAATACCTATAGAGAAACATGCTACTAGGAGTGATCCTCATTTGAGGGTAGTTCCCATCGCAACATAGTAGTCTTTTCTAGAACGATATTAGTATTTTTTCTTTCTCTTGATCATAAATACATGAGAATAGGTTACCAAGCACAGTCTTTGTTATTTCTCATGCTCATTAATACATGAGAATAGGTTACCAAGTATACTTTTACCTCTTTTTTGGACTTCTAAAATCTATACGAAAAAGGAACTGTTTGTAGTCTCCTTCAGGGATGATTTTACGGTCTAAATTTCACTCATGGGCTAATTTTCCATGGTTTTTCAAAAAACAAGATTCTCTATTTTAAAAATGATTCGCCCAAATTCTATAGGATAAAATTATTTTACCTTAAAAATCGCCAAAATTTTATAAAAACTACATAAAATACTTAGAAATTTGAATATTTTTACAAAAATATAGCCAAACATTTATAGTTGACATATGAAGGCTTAGCAAGATTCCCCAAGGTTTCTACATTTAAAAATAAATTTCCATCCTTAAAATCATTTGTGGTCTCCTTTAAACTCTTTTCAGGCTCCCTAAACATGGAAACATTGTCGAGTGAGGTTTCTTCCTTTCACACTCATTAAAAGGTTTGAAAGGGAATCTTTTGAGTGGTAATTTATCTCTTTTTTGGCCTCGTGAGACTAATTATGAAAAAGGAACACTCTAGTCAAGCATGATTAGAAGAGTTATCTCCTGTATTGTTTTACACTTTTTTTGGTCTTGGGAGACTAAATTTACAAACAATTCACACCTAGAGTCATCTTTAAGTTCTTTTCAAACTCTCTAAACGTGAAAAACCACCGAGTTTTCCTTCTTTGGGCTCTTAAAAATATGCATCGAAGGAACTATGTCAATCCAATCTCCAAGACCCATACAGGATTGAACCCCTCCTTCTTCAGGTTCATTAAACATAGGTCGACGAACTCATCCAAATGATGAGCTCGACCGAGCATTTGTTACCCTCCTCAAGGTTGTTAAAAAATAAAGGGGTACTCATCAATCATGACGGGCGGGGGGGAAATTGGAGGAAGTAGATCAATTCTTTTGGAATCCTTTATGAAAGCTATTGTTGTCACCCTTGAACATTGCACCTGTTTTCATCTTGTCTTATAGTTAGGTAATTTTCTTGTCTCTAAGTCATACCAATTCCATGTGTCGTTATACTTTTTCTTTCCAATTTAAACTTTCTATTATTGTTGTCACATTATATTCTTGGTACTTGTCGATTCAATGTTGCCAACTCATCTAACATGCCTCATCATGTTCAAGGGAAGTTTCACATCAAACCATCCATCTACAGTATTACCAGTTTCTATTTCTTGTGTTTGTCCATAGTCATTCGATAAACCATCTCATATCACTTTCCTTTGTCAGTTTCGTGTCGATGATGGGGAGTACATCAAGGCCCTCCTTTGATGGGTCTTTTCCTATTGAGTTCAACACATTATCCTGAAATTAGACATAGAAACCAATTAGTACCTTGGGACCTACATGCCTCAATGGTAGGCCTCCTCACTTCTCATAGTAGGTTTACATCATTAACCTTTGATCGGATGATTCCACAAATGTTCAAACTCATCTCTTTTATACAGATTCACTAGAATGTACTAGGGTACCTTGGAATTCATTGTCATCATTGGTGATTTCCCTTTCACTTGTTAACGATATACCTCAATGATCGATAATCAAGTAGTTTCCACCATGTTTTACATCAAGTCATTTATTCATATGGCTAGATTCGTACCATTTCGAAATTGGGATGAATACCCTGGGTTAGGAAATCACTTTATTATGTGATTTTACTAGTCTATGATGGAGATCATTTGAGCATGTAAAATATTTCAGTACAATCACCATATTGGCAATCTTATTGATATATATTTTATCAAATAGAACCACATTGTATTGATCTTTGGCTATGTTTTGTCATCTCATATCTCCACTATGTATTTTTCATGGCTATGATCAGTTCATGTCATGGAGGTATGTATCCAAATTATATCTATGGTGGTCATATCCTTTTCCAGTATTCTCATGGATCCATAGCGTATTGGTTGGATGCCATGCTTTGATTCATCTCATATTCCGAGCATAGGTATGCCTGCCTCATAAATGGAACATATATGTATATTGACTGTTGATTGTTTGTAGCTTCTGTTAGGTTATCCTAATCCAAAGCCCTTGCATTGAAGGATTTGTAAAGTTTTCTGGCCATCATTTCTCTTAAGACCTCACACTTTAGGGGTCATATGTTATACACCAAAATTTCACACTTGAGTTTTGCACCCTAAGTGTCGCAAGTGTCACAAAGTGGCGTATGCACCTTGCTAAGTGTCATATGCATTGTCACAAGTGTCATATTCACCTTACCAAGTGTTGCATTCACTTTGTTGAGTCTCAAAACCCATTTATTCCATGAAAACATTTGTCATAATCCCTAAGTCACGTTGGAAGAAGAATCCCTATCACCTGACATCAGAAACACACCCTTTTCTTGGAAAATCCAACCATTTTTTGGCATTTTTGAGGGGTGGCTGATCCATATGGATGTCGGTGGCCTCCCACCTATTCCAACTGGTTCATTTTGGCAGTTTTCCAGTTTGGCATTTTTTTTCCTAATTTTCAGGTCCCTGACATGCAAGGTTGTTTTGAGGCCCTAAACAACATTTTTAAAGATCGACACAGTCGAAAATGATGCACTCATTCAAAAGAAGATCATTACAATGACTCTATGAAGGCCTTTTTACAATAAAAAGGAATGTCAAAAACCCTAGAAATCCAAAAACCTAACCCTAGGAGATGAAGCACCAAAAGTCATGTGGGCCCCGTTTGGGTAAGTTACTCGGTCAACTTCCCGAGGTCGTAACTTTTGCATACGATCTTTGTTTTAGGCGCACGATAGCCCATTGGAAAGGTCTATCTGAGGACTAAACATTTTGGTCTAATCCAGTAAAGGGAATTTTCGACTGTGTCAATCTCTAAAAACATTGTTTAGGGCCTCAAAACAACCCCGCAAGTCAGAGACTTGAAAACTAGGAAAAAAACTGCCAAAATGAACCAGTTGGAATAGGTGGGAGGCCACTGACATCCATATGGATTAGTGGCGCTCCCATACCCATGATGAGGGGGCTCCAAATCTCCCCCTAATCCTACTGACTGGTTCCAATGGCACTCTATATCTCACTCTAGGGGGGTGCAAGTCTTGTTAGAGGAGAATATGGGAACTCCCACCTCTTTCTAAGGACTAGCTCTGACTTGGATGAGGTTGTTGTGGTCAAATCCTATACTATGGATTCATCTTAGGATCTAATAATAAACTTAATAAGCCATATCCTCAACCATATCCCTCATTTTATCATGGTGTTTGTGCATATAAAGCCTATATATCAAAGGTATTTCCAAGGTGAATGGGAGAAGATATTAGAGGTATCAAACCTTTGATTCTTTGAGGAATAATTTAGATATCAAACCTTTGATCTTGGGAGAAGCATAAAAAAATTTATTTCAATGTTTTCATGCAAGGTATGGATAAGGAGAGATTGGAGAAGTTACTACATCATCAATAATTCTTTGTAAGTACCTTTTTGTGACTTTCCAATTAATATAAAGTTGGCCTATTCCATTCAATTTCATGTGTTCTACATTTGCTTATCTATTTTCATTTCAGTCTTCATAGATAGATATTCTTTGTCTAATTATATAGAGTAGGAGGAGGAGTTCCTTTTCTAGTCTTTTCAAGACTTCAGTTGCGTTGAGGAGCCTGGAGATCAAGCCTAAGGATTGTAGTAGTGAGGACGAAAATTGCAACAAGGTACACCACATCCTTCCTCTCTCTTGTTTGATTGATTGCTTTATATATATAGGGAAAGTAGTAACCACTTGTTCACTTATGTCTTTGGACCAAAGATAGGGGTCTTGGTCGAAAGGGGAGCTTAGCCTATCCGCAGGGTAATATTTATCACAATACCTTCCACTTGGAAAGTCATGTGGCACTAAGTGAACTCAAGCTCACCTCAAGATGACATGCCAAATTGTTCCATCTCATACTAGGTCCATGTCGAAGTATCCTTGTTGGTCCAAAAACCTAGTTTATCGTTCCCAGTTCATCCATATCTACAACGTCATTTATCCATTTTTTCTATTCACTCTAAATTAATTTGCACCCAACTTATACTAAGTGGGAAAACTTGTCCAATCCACCTCAAGTCCATTGAGGGAAACTTCTGTCAACACCCAAGTATGTCCAAGGAGTATGCTCCTAATGGATACATTACCAAGGGAGTACTCTTGGTGAGTGTAACCCACGGTTATGATCTATGGAAACTTGTGCCTGAAGGAACCTTGACTATCCAAAAAAAACCCTAAGCACATATCACCTAACTCTATCCATCTCTATAAGTATTTGAACTCCAATTCTCATCAAGCCTCTGGCCAACATTTATGTTGTGTACCACTTGTATACGAACAAGGATACCTGCTAAAACCTTCGTTTATGTCTAGACAATTCCATTCAACTCCTTTGGTACATCCAATTTGTCTATTTTTTTGGAGCATGTCATATATCCACATCATCCAGGTGGATATCGATGGCCACCCAACTTTTCCAACTGGCTCAAAACAATTTTCTTGCAATTTTGGTAATTTACTATTTTTAGCAGTTTTTAACTTCCAGGGCCATTTTGAGGGCCTAAATGAATGTTTTTATGGATCAATATTCTCAATGATATTTGAAGGCTCTATTGAGCCGCCAAAATTAATATCCTTGGCTATACCTTTGCAACGAGCTATCATGTGCCCCAAATGAAGATCGTATGAAAAAGTTACAACCCTAGGAAGTTGTTGTACTAACTTACCCAACCGAGGCCCACATGAATTTTGGTGCTTCATCTCCTAGGGTTAGTTTTTTTGGATGTCTAGGGTTTGTGACATTCTGGTTTATTGTAAAAAATTCCTTCAAAGCCTCATTATAATCATCTTCTTGTGAATGATTATATTGTGTTAAGAATCTTTTAATAATCTGTATTCATTTCATTTTGCTCATAAAATCTGGATCAGTGGTATCAGAGCGGTTTGCTCCTTGTCATCTTAATGCATCTCCCCAACTAGGTCAAGGTACAAAAAATTGGATCTTGATATTGTTTCTCTTGAGGACAAAATCTCTTGAACGCCCAAGCGACCTCTCATGGCAGGAGAAAAGAAATATGACGACGCATGAGATCCTTTCAAAATGTTACTTGAGGAATCCTTCACACAACAAAGGAACAAGATGATGGATAGTTTCATGCAAATCCTTCGGTGGCTACCAATAGGTGACACATCTTCCTCAAGCGAAAGTGCTTCCTCCTTAAAGGTACAAATAAACTTCGATATTTCTATATTTGAAGTTCAGATAGACACAGATTTTGTAGACAAGTGGTTGAATCTACTAGAAGGGTATTGTTTTGTCCATAACTTTTCAAATAGAGAAAGATTACTTTTGCGCTGGTCCAAGTCATTCCCCATGTCAAATATTGGTGGGAAACTTTCTGTGAGCAAAAGAAAATAGAGGAACACTCATTATTTACAGTCACAACCACATGGGAATACTTTAGGGATTCTATTAAGGAAAAATACTACCCTGTCGAAAGTTATGATGACTTGTATACCAAATGGACCACACTGTGACAAGAAAGAGACCAAGCAGTGCCAGATTTCACTAATATCTTCCATATCTTGTGCACCAAGTTGGGTATCAAAGATTCAGAGCGACATCTAGTGCTCAAGTATCGTGGTGCTCTGCATAGATACATACATACCGAAATGGAATTTCTTGACATCTCGTCCTTGGGCATGGCCTATCAATATGCCATCAAAATAGAGTAGAAGCTCAAACAAAAAAATGTGGCAATTTGGGCTTGGGAATCCCTCACAGCAAAATCTAGGAAAGGGAGGCTCCAACCCACATAACAAAGGACAGAGAAAATATGGATAGTGTCATGACAACCAATCCAAGCCACAAGAAAAGAAGGACACCATAAAGACAAAAAAATATACTGCGAAGTGGTGTGACTTACATAAGAGACCTTGGAATAACACTTTTGATTGCCACTCAAAGCAGTTGCTTGTGGCCGAAGTGAAAGCCTCTGAATCATATGTTCATTCTGACTCTGATTCAGAACTAGAAAGGAGAAGAGGGATCATTGACGTTGAACCTAGTACCACCGTTGCTACCACCAAGCTCCAACCTGGTGAACCAGATGATCCAAAATAAGGTGAGTGCCTTTTCCATTCACATATGTGGGTGAAAGGCACCCTGCTGCACTTCATCATTAATAGTGGTAGAGAGAAGAAACTCATCTCAATAGAGGTCATCAAGTGGTTTTACCTACTAACAAAGTCACGCCCACAACCCAACACCATTGGATGGCTCCTCCAAGGAAGTGATCTCCGCGTCAGCTAACAATGTCGACTATCATAAATCATTAAGCCCTTCAAAGATGAGGTATTGTGTGATGTTTCTCCTATCAAAGTTTGTAATTTTATTTTGGGAAAACCTTATTTATGGAGACATCATGTTTTATATGATTCTAGGCCTCGTAGTGTTATTATTACTTTGAATAGGAAATTGTACAAGATACCCGGGGTAGTCCCCCCTAGTGTTATTTCCTTGATCTCTGCCAAGCAATGTAGGAAGGTCATCTCTCAGACCGAGAAATTTTTCTTCTTAGTGATTTTCTCTCAGAGTGAGCGAAATATTGTAGCCACATCCAAGTCCTCCACGACCGATCTTTCCACACAAAATAAGCACGTGGATAAGGTTGTGGAAGAATACTCAGATATATTCGCTTCTCCTACTGGGGTACCTTTGCACTACCAGGTCAAGCATCGCATCGATCTAACCCCACGCGCATCGCTACCCAATGGGCCAATCTATCGCCACTCTTTGTTAGAAAACGAGGAGATCGAGAGGTAGATCCAAGAACTACTTCACAAGGGGGACATCCATCCCATCTCATCTCCTTGTGGGAGCCCAATCGTGTTGGTGCAAAAGAAAGAAGGGACCTGACGACTCTGCATTGATCATCGAGACCTGAATAAAATCAAAATCTTAAATCGATACCTGATTCCCCGAATCGACAACCTCCTTGATCAGCTCACAGGGGCCAAATACTTCAGTAAGATTGATCTAAAGTCTAGCGACCACCAGGTCCCAATAGAACAAATAGATGTATGGAAGACCGCCTTCAATTCAAATGAAGGTCTTTTTGAATGGTTGGTCATGCCCTTTGGTTTGACAAATTCTCCAACAAATTTTATGAGGATCATGGAGGATATCCTACGACCTTTCACCAATACTTTTCTAGTGGTGTATCTGGATGACATCCTCATCTACAACAAGACTTGGGCAAAACAATTGCAGCATATTCAACAGGTTCTGCACACCTTGCGACAGCAAAAACTATATGGAAACTTGAAAAAATGCTCCTTCGACATGGACAAGGTCCATTACTTAGGCTACATCGTTGAGAAACATGGTCTGCATGTGGATCCAGCCAAGATCCAGGTCATCTGTGACTTTCTAGCCCCAACCACACTCACTGAACTTCGGAGCTTCTTGGGCCTCACCAATTTCTATCTATGGTTTGTGTTGGGATTCTCTCATATCACATGGGCCCTCAGCCAAGTAACTAGGAGTGGTGGTAAGGAAAAATTTATGTGCGGCTATTCCCAACAAAAACCTTCGAGAACTTCAAGAACCGTTTGTTCTCAATCTCAGTAATTTCATTACCAGACCTGCAACATCCCTTTGAGATCAAGACAAATGCTTCAGACTATGTCGTGGGCATCGTTCTCACTCAACATGGCCACCCCATGGCATATCATAGTCAGAGACTATCAGATGTTGTCTGTAAGTACCCTAATTACGACAAAGAAATGTACTCCATTGTGCAAGCCTACCTCTAGTGGAGACATTACATTCTTGGGAAGGATACATTCACCCACACTGATCACAAGCCACTACAGTTCATGCATACCCAAGGAAAATTGCAGAATGATCGCAATCAGAAGTTGTCAACATACTTACAACAATTCCACCTCAACTACAAGTATAAAACAATAAGTACCAATCAAGTTTTCAATTTCCTCAGCCAACCTTGAGTCGTGACACTCACCACGATGCTAGACTCTTGCAGCCACGAGAGCTCTGGATTCCCCCACCTATATGAGACACACCCTGACTTCTCCACCACCTACTAAATGTTGGGATCCAACTCAGTGGTCACTAATTTCCATCTTCATGATGGGTTCTTATGTCGTCTGGGCCATCTCTGTGTTCCATCAAGAAAGTGAATGAAGCTGATTTGGGAAGCTCACTACAGTTGAATGGCAGGACACTTTGGTGTCGAAAAGACAGTGGCAGTGCTACAGAATCATTTCTACTGGTCGAAACTTCGACATGATGTCAAAAAGTATATTTGGTCCTACACCGCCTGTGCTATTTCAAAACTGACAAAAAATAAATAGGGCATGTACACCCCTCTGCCTACTCCTAACAGGCTTTGGGAATCCATCGCAATGGACTACATGTCAAGCCTCCCATCCACCAAGAGTGGAAATGACTATGTTTTTGTGGTTGTTGATCGATTTTCCACTATGGTGATTCTAGCCGCATGGAAGAAGAGAATCACAATAGAAGCCACTGTCAAGATCTTCTTTGAACGAGTATGGTTACATTTTGGGATCCCAAAAACCATTATCTCAGACTGTGACACTCATTTTCTCAACACATTCTAGTCACGCCTCTAATCACTATTGGATACTAAGCTCACCAAATCCATTTCCTTCCAACCCCATACACATGGCCAAACTGAGGTCGTCAATCGGATGATCGTACATATCCTGTGCATGTACAATTCAAAAGATCTATACACATGGGATGAAAGTCTTCCCTATGTCCATCATAGCTACAACTGAGCCCTGCATAGCTCAACATGCCACAACCCCTTTCAGGTGGGGTTGGGATTCCAACCATTGGGCCACATGGATGTTGCACTACCCCTGGCGACCATCTCAGTCAACTCATCCCCTGCTCCACCAGAAGATGAAAAAGCCACAAGTTTCATTAAGCAGATCCAACACATCCTCCAACAGGTTTAGGATATTCTACAAAAGTCTAACGCCGAGTACAAGTAGCACCATGATCAACATCGGGTGCCACATAAGTTTTAGGTGGGTGACAAAGTTTGTTTGCACTTGCGGAAAGAACGCCTTATAGGGCCCCATCAGAATCTTATCCCACTCCATTATGGGTCGTACACCATCACCAAGGTTGTGGGTGACAATGATTTTGAGCTCAACATTACCCCTTTCCTTGTCCTGCACCCAGTGTTGAACGTGGCTCTCCTTCGACCATATTTTCCACTATTATTGGACACCTCAGATATAGTAGAGCAGTTGACACCAATAGAGCTCAACCCTGAATTCATGCAACATGCATCCAATGATCAAATTGTGGACACACAGATCAAGGGCACTTGACAAAAAAGGATCCAGCTTTATCGAGTCGTCAAAGCAGGCCAATTTCTACACCAAGGCAAGTGGCTCACCCGGGGCCAAATTCAGTAGAAATTTCATCATCTGATGGGGGAAATCAATGCAATGGAGACCATTGGTTCTTAATGAGGGATTATTGATCCAGGTGGATATCAGTGGCCACCCACCTTTTCCAACTGGCTCAAAACAGTTTTCTGGCAATTTTGGTAATTTACTATTTTTAGCAGTTTTTAACTTCTGGGGCCATTTTGAGGGCCTAAATGAAGGTTTTTTGGTATCAATATTCTGAATCATAGCAAAAGGCTCTCATTGAGCCCCCAAAATGAATCTCCTCAATGACACCTTTCCAACGAGCTATGGTGCGGCCCAAATGAAGATCATATGCAAAAGTTATGACATCAGGAAGTTGATGTACTAACTTACCCAAATGAGGCCCACATGACTTTTGGCACTTCATCTCCTAGAGTTAGGTTTCTTGGATGTCTAGGGTTTTTGAAATTCCTTTTTATTGTAAAAAATGCCTTAAGAGCCTCATTGTAATCATCTTCTTTCGAATTATTATTCTGTGTTATGAATATTCTAATAATTTGTATTCATTTCATTATGCTCATAAAATCTAGATCACCACATGCATGCCCAACTCCATCCACAATGAGGAACCCTATTTTTTTGTAGGTGCACCCAAGAAAATTTTTCCACATGTTTTCCTTTCAATGAGAAATACATCTATCCAAACTATGCCTTTCCAAGAGACCAAGGAGTCTTATATTGTACACCTTATAAATGGGTCGAGGTGACTTAACCATCCATGTCAGTGTGACAAAGGTGCTCGACACCACTCTAGGAAAGGATATTACATTCACCCCCAATAAAAATCATTTCCATCCTTAGAAACATCCTCAAGAAACTCATATCCTCATTTCATCATTCAAATCCATGCATCCATCCACAATTAGCATCCAAATCTCCATAGTGTTGAAGACAAAGCTACCATGCAATTACCCTCTATCCAATCCATGGATAAGTTCCTCTTTGCTCAATTCTATCTCCAATTTCTCTGGTTACTACCTTCCATTACAATGGTTGTAATTTGATAAATTATTGGTATCATCATATCCTACAACTGTAGTTTAAACTTCATGAATAAGATCATCCAAAATGCCCAAGTGCTACACCTTTATACCTACTATTGCTTCCATACTTCAACCAACTTGTCATACTTTTGCACAATGAGCTCTCCCATGCCTTGAATTAATTGGGTAGATAATCCAACTGTCACATCCAATTCATGAGAATCCACATCCTCATGCCCAAAAAATTATTTTCTGTCCACACTTCAATCACCCTATACAACCTCAATGGACTAGGGAAAAGTCACAACCTTCCCTACCACTGTCTAGTCACCTTTTTCAACCCAACGTTCTACTAAGGCAAGGTCAACAACTTCCCTTTGTGTTGTTAAGTTTTCTTCAAAGTAAATTTTCAAAGGTGCCTTATCCAAAGCTACTCATGGCTCCACTGCCTACTTCTAGGAAATGAACCTGCTCATAGCTTGTTAGAGAAAAGAGGATGACCAACAAATGTCAAGGATATTGGAAACCATGGTATCCTACTTGTGCCTCACGTAAAATTATTTCAAAATCACTTCCTTTTCTCATAGTGTGCATCCTAGTCTTTCCATCCAATCATAGTCAACTCATAGTCATAAGTTCCCAATGCCATCCTAAAAATCTCCATAATGGTAGGTGTGTCATGTTCATAAAATTCCCCATATTCTACTTCTTCTACATCAAAATAAAATTTCTATTGGGTGAGTTCCCCCTCGCCCTACTTGGACCCAACACTTAGATAATATTCCACCCAGGCTGAGACATCGAACTGGCCTGACTCATCTTGTGGATAGAAAATCACTTCTTTGGGTATACCCTCAGTAAGAACCTTCACAATTGTTGTTGGTACAAGCTTCTCCTTTCCCCCAACATCATCCTTCCATCCATTCAAGGTACAAAACCATTGTATCGTCTCCAATACTGACTTCACCAAATATTTCAATGTTCTCAACATACTATTTTCTTAGTCTACCCCATTCTTTGCACTAAAGGATTCCTTTCTTGAAACCAACTCTCATTGTTGTGAAATGACATTAGGCCTATTTGTATATCCACTGAATTCCTCAATCAAACTCACTACTATCATTATAAATAGTTGTCCCAACTTCCTTCTAGTTTTCATAGGAACACTTCATGTTTTGGTTCCATCAAAGAATACCAAAACATTCTCATGTGGAACTAGAACAACTTTGGAAAGCTTGAGAAATTTCCACCCCATAACCACCATGTGATCATCCAATGGAGCCACTATCAAATATAAATTTCCAAACCAATCCAAAATTCTTAATGGTGTAGAATGAACCATTCTTTTTATAGGATTCATTGATGTGATGACCACCTTGAATGCAACCATGTTTCACTCAAGATTATGGTGGAGTGATGTAGTAGTTCATTCACTAAAAAAACTATGGGTTTCTTTAGTGCCCACCAAATCTCCAACCTTCAACCCACTCACAGTTGCATCCAAAAAACAAATTTCATTTGCAACTTCACCTTGCGAAATACGTTCATGGTCGACTGCCTCAAAATCACCTATACCTACTATTAGCACTAAGAGTCATCGTTAGACTGTAAGAGGGTAAGCCCAATACCCATCATAATTTTTGGTGGATGTTGGTTTTATGAGTGGAGGTCAAATGGACAAAACTCAGTACAAGAATGATTTTAATCACAGAAACTGGATAGGAAATGCATAGGGAAGTGAGGCCCTCATTAACTCCAATCATCAATTTGAGTTGAAGTATGGTAATAAGGAAGAATTAGTGAGAGAGGTGAACAAGACTCTTATGGGCATCTGGATTTCAGGCAGCTTGTTGAAGAAAAACTTAGGCTCAAGAGAATTCTTGAACTCAAGTTTCAGACACCGAAATATGTCATAGCAACATAATGATCAAACCTACATCACAATTCAACTACAACAACTTGACCAGATCATCCATGCCCGAGCCTTTCAGCGTAAGGGGGAATAAGATAACAAGGAAGTTGACTAAAACTAGTCACAACAATACAGTAATCAAACCTACATTACAATAGAACTACAACCCTCGACTGGATCCTTCATGCCTGAGTGTTTTAGCATAGTTTTTACAAAGAGATGAGATAAGTTTACTTCTATTAATGTGAAATTCGCAACTTTGATACATAACCAAAGAACAACTCAGGCATCAAAATATGACAAAAAAATGGAAGCTCTACTCAACCAGTTAACCAACTTAACAAAATCTTAAACTGATCTATTTATACTAAGATCAATCCAAAAACTACCAAGGATGTGATCTGGCCATTCCATTCAAATCCTTTTGTTTGTGCCTTCCCCTGTCACACTATGGGTGTATCCTCTTATCAGATGAAAACTTAACTTAGCATGGGTCTGCAGGAAAAATCATCCATTGTGGTACCTCAGGTTGCTAGCTCTGTCTCCATGGCCAGATCCTCCATGCCTTCAATTTATGGAGTGAGTCGAGGTTTCAACCACAACTTTTTTTTCATTATTTGATATCTCGTCGAGATCGGGAAGAGGCTTAGCGCCTAAGTGCTGCCACGTGATTTTCTCATATTTGGTTCTTTATAAGCACATGATTGCGGGGCCATTAAAAGTGGTTTGGACCCATACCACTTTTGGGCCCGCAACTCACCACTAACTATCACATAGCTCTTATGCTTTACAATGGTTTTGATTGTGGAACCACTCAAGAATTTTGTCTTTAGAACATGGTGCATCCCCTTAATCGAGTGTGGTCATTGATCTAGACCCAGTCCGTGATCTGGGCACCGCTGCTGACTTAGCGTCCCCGCTAAATTTTATCTTCCCAACAAACTCTAGGACCCTTCTAACCACGGTTAGAGATGGCATTAAATTTGGCACTGAACAAGAACACTTCCCAGAGGATGATCTGACGTGGAGGCCTGGCGTCACTATGCCAACGTGTCGCGGACGGAAGGGTGACATGTGTCACCCGAAAAAAGGCTGAAGACACATCCCAAAATGATTTAAAAGAGTTCCACATGTCAATGCTAGATAGATGCCGCATGTCATGACTAATAAGGGTGCCACATGTCCACACTAATGGCTGCCACATACTTTGGACTTCAAAGCTTGAGATGGGTCTGCATGTAGAACTGGCATAAATATGAGCGCAGAGAGACGTGGTGACCTGAAATGAATGTTGAAGCTCCAAATTGAATGACGACTGTTGATTCGATGAGGACACGCAGAAAAAATTAGTGGAATGCAGGAGAAAATGCTTCGGAGGAAGACGAGAGCGAGGAAGTTGAAAATCTTGAAGCCTGAATTCCCGAAGTAAATGATGACCTTTCGATCTGAAAGGATGCGTGGAAGAGATCTGAAACTTTGGGAAAAAGAATTTCGGAGGAAATTGAGAAGGGAAACATTGAAACTCCCGAAGCCCGAACTCCTGAAGTGAACTACCATCATTGGATTTGGATGGACACATGACAACGATTGATGGAATTTGGGTGAAAACACTTCGAATGAAAACAGGAGTCGAGATGTTGAAACTCCCAGAGCTCGAAATCCCGAAGTAACTAATGAAATTCCAATCCAGAGGGATGTGTGGTGCTTAATCTTTAACTTTGGGAGAAAGCGCTTCGGACGAAACCGGTAGTCGAGATGCTGAAACTCCCAAAGTCCAGATTCCTAAAGTAAATATTGATCATCCGATTAGGAGGAATGTGTGGCACTTGATATTCAACTCCGAGGCTTCTAACTGGCGCTAGAACTCGTGCAAATTTGTAATTCCAAATGCGCGGGGGCCACTAATCAGAACTTCACAGGGGATCTCTACCGTTGAAAAATGAACCTATCTGTTGCTTGTAATTTCAACCCGAAATGGGTTTCTTTTAAATGTTGTTTTTAGACACTTTTGTGAAGATCACAAACTTGGTCGTCTCGCGACCCTTTGATAGATTTATGTGATAACACCTACTATCAAGGAACCCACAACTTCCAACATTCCATTTGAAGTGTTCTTCACCATAAGATGCTCTTGGAATTCTTCCAAGTCGCCCAACTTTTCCTTCAAGGGACAATCCATTATGAAGTGATTATTCTTACATAGAAAGAAAGTAACAAACTTACCTCTAGACTTAGGAAATTTGGGTTGATTCTACATCACATTGTTGTTACCATCTAGAATCCC
>SNQJ01S0009083.1:80770-98952 GCA_010110895.2 Picea sitchensis
ATGATTTTAGGGGCTAAATTTCACTCATGGGCTAATTTTCCATGGTTTTTCCAAAAATGAGATTCTCTATTTTAAAAATGATTCGCCCAAATTCTATAGGATAAAATTATTTTACCTTAAAAATCGCCAAAATTTTATAAAAACTATATAAAATACTTGGAAATTTGAATATTTTTACAAAAATATAGCCAAACATTTATAGTTGACATATGAAGGATTAGCAAGATTCGCTAAGGTTTCTACATTTTAAAATAAATTTCCATCCTTAAAATCATCTGTGGTCTCCTTTAAACTCTTTTCAGGCTCCCTAAACATGGAAACATTGTTGAGTGAGCTTTCTTCCTTTCACACTCATTAAAAGGTTTGAAAGAGAATCTTTTGAGTGGTAATTTATCTCTTTTTCGGCCTCACGAGACTAATTACGAAAAATGAACACTCTAGTCAAGCATGATTAGAAGAGTTATCTCTCGTATTGTTTTACACTTTTTTTGGTCTTGGGAGACTAAATTTACAAAAAAGTCACACCTAGAGTTATCTTTAAGTTCTTTTCAAACTCTCTAAATGTGAAAAACCACCAAGTTTTCCTTCTTTGGACTCTTAAAATTATGCATCTAAGGAACTATGTCAGTCCAATCTCCACACCCATATAGGACCAAACCCCTCCTTCTTCAGGTTCATTAAACATATGTCGACGAACTCATCCAAATGATGAGCTATATCGAGCATTTGTTACCCTCCTCAAGGTTGTTAAAAAATAAAGGGGTACTCATCAAACATGATGGGGGGGGAATTCGAGGAAGTAGGTCAATTGTTTTGGAATCCTTTATGAAAGCTATTGTTGTCACCCTTGAACATTGCACCTATTTTCATCTTGTCTTACAGTTGGGTAATTTTCTTGTCTCTAAGTCATACCAATTCCATGTGTCGTTATACTTTTTCTTTCCAGTTTAAAAGTTCTATTATTGTTGTTACATTACATTCTTGGTACTTGTCGATTCAATGTTGCCAACTCATCTATCATGCCTCATCATGTTCAAGGAAAGTTTCACTTCAAACCATCCATCTACAGTATTACCAGTTTCTATTTCTTGTGTATGGCCATAGTCATTCGATAAACCGTCTCATATCAATTTCCTTTGTCAGTTTCGTGTCGATGACATGGAGTACATCAAGGCCCTCCTTTGATGGGTCTTTTCCTATTGAGTTCAACACATTATCCGGGAATTAGACATAGAAACCAATTAGTACCTTGGGACCTACATGCCTCAATGGTAGGCCTCGTCACTTCTGATAGTAGGTTTACATCATTAACCTCTGATCGGATGATTCCACAAATGTTCGACCTCATCTCTTTTATTCACATTCACTAGAATGTACTAGGGTACCTTGGAATTCATTGTCATCATTGGTGATTTCCCTTTCACTTGTTAATGATATACCTCAATAATCGGTAATCAAGTAGTTTCTACCATGTTTTACATCAAGTCATTTATTCATATGGCTAGATCCGTACCGTTTCAAAATTGGGATGAATACCTTGGGTTAGGAACTCACTTTGTTATGTTATTCTACTAGTCTACGATGAAGATCATTTGAGGATGTAAAATATTTCAATACAATCACCATACTCGCAATCTTATTGATATATATTTTATCAAATAGAACCACATTGTATTGATCTTTGGCTATGTTTTGTCATCTCGTATCTCCACTATGTATTTTTCATGGCTATGATCAGTTCATGTCATGGAGGTATGTATCCAAATTGTATCTACGGTGGTCATATCCTTTGTCAGTATTCTCATGGATCCATAGCGTATTGGTTGGATACCATACTTTGATTCATCTCATATTCTGAGCATAGGTATGCCTGCCTCATAAATGGAACATATATGTATATTGACTGTTGATTGTTTGTAGCTTCTGTTAGGTTATCCTAATCCAAAACCCTTGCATTGAAGAATTTGTAAAGTTTTTTGGCCATCATTTATCTTATGACCTCACACTTTAGGGGTCATATCTTACACACCAAAATGTCACACTTGAGTTTTGCACCCTAAGTGTCGCAAGTGTCACAAAGTGACGTATGCACCTTGTTAAGTGTCATATGCATTGTCACGAGTGTTGTATTCACCTTACCAAGTGTTGCATTCACTTTGTTGAGTCTCAAAACCCATTTATTCCATGAAAGCATTTGTCATAATCCCTAAGTCATGTTGGAAGAAGAATCCCTATCATCTGACATCAGAAACACACCCTTTTCTTGGAAAAACCAACCATTTTTTGGCATTTGTGAGGGCTGGCTGATCCATATGGATGTCAGTGGCCTCCCACCTATTCGAACTGGTTCATTTTGGCAGTTTTCCAGTTTGGCAGTTTTTTTCCTAGTTTTCAGGTCCTTGACTTGCAAGGTCGTTTTGAGGCCCTAAACAATGTTTTTAAATATCGACACAGTAAAAAATGATGCGCTCATTCACAAGAATATTATTACAATGAGGCTCTGAAGGAATTTTTACAATAAATAGGAATTTCAAAAACCCTAGAAATCGAAAAAACTAACCCTATGAGATGAAGCGCCAAAAGTCATGTGGGCACCGTTTGGGTAAGTTAGTCGGTCAATTTCCCAGGGTCGTAACTTTTGCATACAATCTCTGTTTTAGGCGCACGATAGCCTGTTGCAAAGGTCTATCCGAGGACTACACATTTTGGTCTAATTTTCGACTGTGTCGATCTCTAAAAACATTGTTTAGGGCCTCAAAATGGCCCCGCAAGTCAGGGACTTGAAAACTAGGAAAAAAACTGCCAAAATGAACCAGTTGGAATAGGTGGGAGGCCACTGACATCCATATGGATTAGTGGCACTCCCATACCCATGATGAGGGGGCTCCAAATCTCCCCCTAATCCTACCGACAGGTTCCAATGGCACTCTATATCTCACTCTAGGGGGGTGCAAGTCTTGTTAGAGGAGAATATGGGATCTCCCACCTCTTTCTAAGGACCAGCTCCAACTTGGATGAGGTTGTTGTGGTCAACTCCTATACTATGGATTCATCTTAGGATATAATAAGAAACTTAATAAGCCATATCCTCAACCATATCCCTCATTTTATCATGGTGTTTGTGCATATAAAGCCTATATATTAAAGGTATTTCCAAGGTGAATGGGAGAAGATATTAGAGGTATCAAACCTTTGATTCTTTGAGGAAGAATTCAAATATCAAACCTTTGATCTTGGGAGAAGCATAAAAAATTGTATTTCAATGTTTTCAAGCAAGGTATGGATGAGGAGAGATTGGAGAAGTTACTACATCATCAATAATTATTTGTAAGTACCTTTTTGTGACTTTACAATTAATATAAAGTTGGCCTATTCCATTCAATTTCATGTGTTCTACATTTTCTTGTCTATTGTCATTTCAGTCTTCATAGATAGATATGCTTTGTCTAATTATATGGAGTAGGAGGAGGAGTTCCTTTTCTAGTCTTTTCAAGACTTCAGTTGCATTGAGGAGCCTAGAAATCAAGCCTAAGGATTGTAGTAGTGAGGACGAAAATTGCAACAAGGTACACCACATCCTTCCTCTCTCTTGTTTGATTGATTGATTTATATATATAGGGAAAGTAGTAACCACTTGTTCACTTATGTCTTTGGACCAAAGATATTGGTCTTGGTTGAAAGGGGAGCTTAGCCTATCCGCAAGGTAATATTTGTCACAATACCTTCCACTTGGAAAGTCATGTGGCACTAAGCGAACTCAAGATCACCTCAAGATGACATGCCAAATTGTTCCATCTCACACTAGGTCCATGTCGAAGTATCCTTGTTGGTCCAAAAACCTAGTTTATCATTCCTAGTTCATCCATATCTACAACGTCATTTATCCATTTTTTATGTTCACTCTAAATTAATTTGCACCCAACTTATACTAAGTGGGGAAACTTGTCCAATCCACCTCAAGTCCATTGAGGGAAACTTTTGTCAACACCCAAGTATGTCCAAGGAATATGTTCCTAATGGATGCATTCCCAAGGGAGTACTCTTGGTGAGTGTAACACGCGATTACGATCTATGGAAACTTGTTCCTGAAGGAACCTTGACTATCCAAAAAAAAACCCAAGCACATATCACGTAACTCTATCCATCTCTATAAGTATTGGCACTCCAATTCTCATCAAGCCTCTGGCCAACGTTTCTGTTTTGTACCACTTGTATACAAACAAGGATACCTACTAAAACCTTCGTTTATGTCTAGCAATTCCATTCAACTCCTTTGGTACATCCAATTTGTCTATGTTTTTGGAGCATGTTGTATATCCACATCATCCAGGTGGATATCGATGGCCACCCAACTTTTCCAACTTGCTCAAAATAGTTTTCTTTCAATTTTGGTAATTTACTATTTTTAGTAGTTTTTAACTTCCGGGGCCATTTTGAGGGCCTAAATGAATGTTTTTATGAATCAATATTCTCAATGATATTTGAAGGCTCTATTGAGACCCCAAAATTAATATCCTTGACTGTACCTTTCCAATGAGCTATCGTGTGCCCCAAATGAAGATCGTATGCAAAAGTTACAACCCCGAGAAGTTGATGTACTAACTTACCCAACCGAGGCCCATATGAATTTTGGTGCTTCATCTCCTAGGGTTAGTTTTTTTGGATGTCTAGGGTTTGTGACATTCTGGTTTATTGTAAAAAAAGCCTTCAAAGCCTCATTATAATCATCTTCTTGTGAATGATTATCTTGTGTTAATCATCTTTTAATAATCTGTATTCATTTTGTTCTACTCATAAAATTTGGATCAGTGATATCAGAGCGGTTTGCTCCTTGCCATCTTAATGCATCTCCCCAACTAGTTCAAGGTACAAAGAATTGGATCTTGATCTTGTTTCTCTTGAGGAAAAAATCTCTTGAATGCCCAAGTGACCTCTCATGGCAGGAGAAAAGAAAGATGACTACACAGGAGATCCTTTCAAAATGTTACTTGAGGAATCCTTCATGCAACAAAGGAACAAGATGATGGATAGTTTCATGCAAATCCTTCGGTGGCTACCAACAGGTGACACATAAACTCCCCCCTTAAAGGTACAAATAAACTTCTATATTTCTATATTTGAAAGTTAGATAGACAGAGATTTTGTAGACAACTGGTTGAATCTACTAGAAGGGTATTTTTCTATCCATAACTTTTCAAATAGAGAAAAGATTACTTTTGCGCTCCTCCAAGTCATTCCCCATGTCAAATATTGGTGGGAAACTTTATGTGAGAAAAAGAAAATAGAGGAACACTCATTATTTATAGTCACAACCACATGGGAATAATTTAGGGATTCTATTAAGGAACAATACTACCCTGTCGGAAGTTATGACGACATGTATACCAAATGGACCACACTGCGACAAGAAAGAGACCAAGCAGTGCCAGATTTCACTAATATCTTCCATTTTTCGCACCAAGTTGGGTATCAAAGATTCGGAGTGACATCTAGTGCTTAAGTATCATGGTGCTCTGCATAGATACATACATACCGAAATAGAATTTCTGGACAACTCGTCCTTGGGCGCGGCCTATCAATATGCCATCAAAATAGAGCAGAAGCTCAAAAAAAAAATGCGGCAATTTGGGCTTGGGAATCCCTCACAGCAAAATCTAGGAAAGGGAGGCTCCAACCCACATAACAAAGGACAGAGAAAATATGGACAGTGTCATGACAACCAGTCCAAGCCACAAGAAAAGAAGGACACCATAAAGACAAAGAAATATACTGAGAAGTGGTGCGACTTACATAAGAGACCTTGACATAACACTATTGATTGCCACTCAAAGTAGTCGCTCGTGGCCAAAGTGAAAGCCTTTGAATCATATGCTAGTTTTGACTCTGATTCAGAACTAGAAAGGAGAAGAGGGATCATTGACATGGAACCTAGTGCCACCGTTGCTACCACCAAGCTCCAGCATGGTGAACCAGATGATCCAAAATAAGGTGAGTGCCTCTTCCATTCACATATGTGGGTGAAAGGCACCCTAATGCACTTCATCATTAATAACGGTAGAGAGAAGAAACTCATCTCAACAGAGGTCATCAAGTGTTTTTCCTTACTGACAAAGTCGCACCCACAACCCAACACCATTGGATGGCTCCTCCAAGGAAGTGATCTCCACGTCAGCCAACAATGTCGACTATCGTAAATCATTAATCCCTTCAAAGACGAGGTATTCTGTGATGTTTCTCCTATCGAAGTTTGTAATTTTAGTTTGGGAAAACCTTATTTATGGATACATCATGTTGTATATGATTATGGGCCTTGTAGTGTTATTATTACTTTGAACAGGAAATTGTACAAGATACCCGGGGCAGTCCCCCCTAGTGTTCTTTCCTTGATCTTTGCTAAGAAATGCAGGAAGGTCATCTACCAGATCGGGAATTTGTTTTTCTTTGTGATTTTCTCTCAGAGTGAGCGAAATATCACAGCCACATCTAGGGCCTCCACGACCGATCTCTCCACACAAAATAAGCAAGTGGATAAGGTCATGGAAGAATACTCAGATATCTTCTCTTCTCCTACTGGGGTACCTTTGCACTACCAGGTCAAGCATCCCATCGATCTGACCCCACACGCATCGCTACCCAATGGGTTAGTCTATTGCCGCTCTTTGTTAGAAAATGAGGAGATCAAGAGGTAGATCCAAGAACTACTTCACAAGGGGCACATCTGTCCCATCTCATCTCCTTGTTGGAGCCCAATCGTGTTGGTGCAGAAGAAAGAAGGGACCTGGAGACTCTGCATTGATCATCGAGACCTGAATAAAATCACAATATTAAATTGATACCTTATTCCCCGAATCAACAACCTCATTGATCAGCTCACAGGGGACAAATACTTCAGTAAGATTGATCTGAAGTCTAGCTACCACCAGGTCTCAATAGAATAGACAGATGTATGGAAGACCGCCTTCAATTCAAAAGAAGATCTTTTTGAATGGTTGGTCATGCCCTTTCATTTGACAAATTATCCAACAAATTTTATGAGGATCATGGATGATATCCTACAACCTTTCACCAATACTTTTGTAGTGGTGTATCTGGATGATCTTCTCATCTACAACAAGACTTGGGTAGAACACTTGCAGCATATTCAGCAGGTTCTGCACACCCTGCGGCAGCACATACTATATGGAAACTTGGAAAAATGTTCCTTCGACAAGGACAAGGTCCATTACTTAGGCTACATCATTGAGAAACATGGTCTACATGTGGATCCAGCCAAGATCTAGGTCATCTATGACTTTCTAGCCCCAACCACACTCACTGAACTTCAGAGCTTCTTGGGCCTCACCAATTTCTATCGCAGGTTTGTGTTGGGATTCTCTCATATTGCATGGGCCCTCAGCCAAGTAACCAAGAGTGGCAGTAAGGAAAAATTTATGTGGGTATTTTCCCAACAAAAACCTTCGAGGACTTCAAGAACCGTTTGTTCTCAATCCCAGGAATTTCATTACCAGACTTGCAACATCCCTTTGAGATCGAGACAGATTCTTCAAACTATGTTGTGGGCATCATTCTCACTCAACATGGCCACCCCATTGCATATCATAGTCAGACATTATCAGATTTTGTCTGTAAGTACCCTAATTACGACAAAGAAATGTACTCCATTGTGCAAGCCTGCCTCTAGTGGAGATAGTACATTCTTGGAAAGGATGCATTCACCCACACTGATCATAAGCCACTATAGTTCATGCATACCCAAGGAAAATTGCAAAATGACTGCGATCAGAAGTTGTCAACATACTTACAACAATTCCACCTCAACTTCAAGTATAAAACAAGAAGTACCAATCGAGTTTTCAATTTCCTCATACAACCTCCAGTCACGACACTCACCACGGTGCTAGACTCTTGCATCCACAAGAGCTCCAGATGGCCCCACCTATATGAGACACACCCTGACTTCTCCACCACCTACCAAATGTTGGGAGCCAACTCAGTGGTCGCTAATTTCCATCTTCAGGATGGGTTGTTGTGTCATCTGGGCCATCTCTGCATTCCATCAAGCAAGCGCATAAAGCTAATTTGGGAATCTCACTACAGTCAGATGGCAGGACACTTTGGCATCGAAAAGACAGTGGCAGTGCTACAGAAACATTTCTACTAGTCGAAACTTCGACAGGATGTCAAAAAGTATATTCGGTCCTACACTGCCTATGCTATTTCAAAACTGTCCACAAAGAAATAGGGCATGTACACCCCTCTTCCTACTCCTGGAAAGATTTGGGAATCCATATCAATGGACTACATGTCAGGCCTCTCATCCACCAAGAGTGGAAATGACTGTGTTTTTGTGGTTGTTGATCAATTTCCCAATATGGTGATTCTAGCCGCCTGGAAGAAGAGCATCACAGTAGAAGCCACTGTCAAGATCTTATTTGAATGAGTATGGTTACATTTTGGGATCCCACAAACCATTATCTCAGATCGTGACAATCGTTTCCTCAACACATTATGGTTGTGCCTCTGATCACTATTGGATACCAAGCTCACCAAATCCATTTCCTTCCACCCCAATACAGATGGCCAAACTGAGGTCGTCAATCGGATGATCGTACATATCCTGCGCATGTACAATTCAAAACATCCGTACACATGGGATGAGAGTCTTCCCTATTTCCATCATAGCTACAACTGATCCCTGCATAGCTCAACTTGCCACAACCCCTTTCAGGTGGGGTTGGGATTCCAACCTTTGGGCCACATGGATGTTGCACTACCCCTGGTGATCATCTCAGTTGACTCATCCCCTGCTCCACCAGAAGATGAAAAAAACATAAGTTTCATTGAGAAGATCCAACACATCCTCCAACAGGTTCAGGATATTCCACAAAAGTCTAATGCCAAGTACAAGCAACGCCATGATCAACTTCGGGTGCCACATAATTTTTAGGTGGGTGACAAAGTTTGTTTGCACTTGCGGAAAGAATGCCTTACAGGGCCCCATCAGAATCTTATCCCACCCCGTTATGGGTCGTACACCATCACCAAGGTTGTGGGTGACAATGATTTTGAGATCAACATTCCCCCTTTCCTTGTTCTGCACCCAGTGTTGAATGTGGCTCTCCTTCGGCCATATTTCCCACCATTATTGGACACCTCAGATATAGTAGAGCAGTTGACACCAAAAGATCTCAACCCTGACTGCATGCAACATGCATCCAATGATCAAATTGTGGACACACAGATCAAGGGCACTTGACAAAAAAAGATTCAGCTTTATCGAGTCGTCAAAGAAGGGCAATTTCTACACCAAGGCAAGTGGCTCACCCGGGGCCAAATTCAGCAGAAATTTCTTCATCTAATGGGGAAAATCAATGCAATGGATACCATTAGTTCTTAATGAGGGATTATTTATCCAGGTGGATATCAGTGGCCACCCACCTTTTCCAACTGCCTCAAAACAGTTTTCTGGCAATTTTGGTAATTTACTATTTTTAGCAGTTTTTAACTTCCAGGGCCATTTTGAAGGCCTAAATGAAGGTTTTTTGGGATCGAGATTTTGAATCATAAGAAAAGGCTCTCATTGATCCCCCAAAATGAATCTCCTCAACGATACCTTTCCAACGAGCTATGGGGCGCCCCAAACAAAGATCGTATGCAAAAGTTACGACATCAGGAAGTTGATGTACTAACTTACCCAAATGGGGCCCACATGAGTTTTGGCGCTTCATCTCCTAGGGTTAGGTTTTTTGGATGTCTATGGTTTGTGAGATTACTTTTTATTGTAAAAAATTCCTTCAGAGCCTCATTCTAATCATCTTCTTTTGAATTATTATTTTGTGTTAAGAATCTTTTAATAATTTGTATTCATTTCGTTATGCTCATAAAATCTGGATCACCACATGAATGCCCAACTCCATCCGCAATGAGGAACCCTATTTTTTTGTAGGTGCACCCAAAAAAAAATTTCCACATGTTTTCCTTTCAATGAGAAATACATCTATCCAAACCATGCCTTTCCAAGAGACCAAGGAGTCTTATATTGTACACCTTATAAATGGGTCGAGGTGACTTAACCATCCATGTCGGTGTGACAAAGGTGCTCGACACCAATCTAGGAAAGGATATTACATTCAACCCCAATAAAAATCATTTCCATCCTTAGAAACATTCTCAAGAAACTCATATCCTCATTTCATCGTTCAAATCCATGCATCCATCCACAATTAGCATCCAAATCTCCATAGTGTCGAAGACAAAGCTACCATGCAATTATCCTCTATCCAATCCATGGATAAGTTCCTTTTTTCTCAATTCTATCTCCAATTTCTCTGGTTACTACCTTCCATCACAATGGTTGTAATTTGATAAATTATTATTATCATCATATCCTACAACTGTAGTTTAAACTTCATGAATAAGATCATCCAAAATGCCCAAGTGCTACACCTTTATACCTACTACTGCTTCCATACTTCAACCAACTTGTCATACTCTTGCACAATGACCTCTCCCATTCCTTGAATTAATTGGGTAGATAATCCAACTGTCACATCCAATTCATGAGAATCCACATCCTCATGCCAGAAAAAATATTTTCCGTCCACATTTCAATCACCCTGTACAACCTCAATGGACTAGGGAAAAGTCACAACCTTCCCTACCACTGTCTAGTCACCTTTTTCAACCCAACATTCTACTAAGGCAAGGTCAACAACTTCCCTTTGTGTTGTTAAGTTTTCTTCAAAGTAAATTTTCAAAGGTGCCTTATCCGAAGATACTCATGGCTCCACTGCCTACTTCTACGAAATCAACCTGCTCATAGCTTGTTAGAGAAAAGAGGATGACCAACAACTGTCAAGGATATGGGAAACCATGGTATCCTACTTGTGCCTCACGTAAAATTATTTCAAAATCACTTCCTTTTCTCATAGTGTGCATCCTAGTCTTTCCAACTAATCATAAGCAACTCATAGTCATAAATTCCCAATGCCATCCTAAAAATCTCCACAATGGTAGGTGTGTCATGTTCATAAAATTCCCCATATTCTACTTCTTCTACATCAAAATAAAATTTCTATTGGGTGAGTTATCCCTCGCCCTACTTGGACCCAACACTTAGATAATATTCCACCCAGGCTGAGACATCGAACTAGCCTGACTCATCTTGTGGATAGAAAATCACTTCTTGGGGTATGCCCTTAGTAAGAACCTTCACAATTGTTGTTGGTACAAGCTTCTCCTTTCCCCCAACATCATCCTTCCAGCCATTCAAGGTACAAAACCAATGTATCATCTCCAATACTGACTTCACCAAATATTTCAATGTTCTCAACATACTATTTTCTTAGTCTACCCCATTCTTTGCACCAAAGGATTCCTTTCTTGAAACCAACTCTCGTTGTTGTGAAATGACATTAGGCCTATTTGTATATCCACTGAAATCCTCAATCAAACTCACTACTATCGTTATAAACACTTGTCCCAACTTCCTTCTAGTTTCCATAGGAACACATCATGTTTTGGTTCCATCAAAGAATACCAAAACATTCTCATGTAGAACTAGAACAAATTTGGAAAGCTTGAGAAATTTCCACCCCATAACCACTGTGTGATCATCCAATGGAGCCACTATCAAATATAAATTTCCAAACCAATCCCAAATTCTTAATGGTGTAGAATGAACCATTCTTTTTATAGGATTCATTGATGTGATGGCCACCTTGAATGCAACCATGTTTCACTCAAGATTATGGTGGAGTGATGTAGTAGTTCATTCACTAAAAAAACTATGGGTTTCTTTAGTGCCCACCAAATCTCCAACCTTCAACCCACTAACAGTTGCATCCAAAAAAAAAAAATCATTTGCAACTTCACTTTGCGAAATACGTTCATGGTCGACTGCCTCAAAATCACCTATACCTACTATTAGCACTAAGAGTCATCGTCAAACTGTAAGAGGGTAAGCCCAATACCCATCATAATTTTTTGTGGATGTTGGTTTTATGAGTGGAGGTCAAATGGACAAAACTCAGTACAAGAATTATTTTAATCACAGAAACTAGACAAGCAATGCACAGGGAAGTGAGGCCCTCATTAACTCCAATCATTGATTTGAGTTGAAGTATGATAATAAGGAATAATTAGTGAGAGAGGTGAACAAGACTGTTATGGGCATCTGGATTTTAGGCAGCTTGGTGAAGAAAAACTCAGGGTCAAGAGAATTCTTGAACTCAAGTTTCAGACATTGAAATATGTCACAGCAACATAATGATCAAGCCTACATCACAATGCAACTACAACAACTCAACTGGATCAACCTTTTAGCGTAAGGGGGAATAAGATAACAAGGAAGTTGACTAAAACTAGTCACAACAATACAATAATCAAACCTACATTACAATAGAACTACAACCCTCGACTGGATCCTTCATGCCCGAGTGTTTTAGCATAGTTTTTAAAAAGAGATGAGATAAGTTTACTTCTATTAATGCGAAAGTCGCAACTTTGATACATAACCAAAGAACAACTCAGGCATCAAAATATGACAAAAAAATTGAAGCTCTACTCAACCAGTTGACCACCTTAACAAAATCTTGGACTGATCTATTTATACTAAGATCAATCCAAAAACTACCAAGGATGTGATATGGCCATTCCATTCAAATCCTTTTGTTTGTGCCTTCCCCTGTTAGACTGTGGGTGTATCCTCTTATCAGATGAAAACTTAACTTAGCATGGGTCTGCAAGAAAAATCATCCATCGTGGTACCTCAGTTTTCCAGCTCGGTCTCCATGGCCAGATGCTCCATGCCTTCAATTTATGGAGTGAGTCGAGGTTTCAACCACAACTTTTTTTCATTAATTGATCTCTCGTCGAGATCAGGAAGAGGCTTAGCGCCTAAGTGCTGCCATGCGCTTTTCTCGGATTTTATTCTTTACAAGCACGTGATTGAGGGGCCATTAAAAGTGATTTGGACCCAGACCACTTTTGGGCCCGCAACTCACCAGTAACTATTGCATAGCCCTTATGCTATACAATGGTTTCGATTGTGGCACTGCTCAAGAATTTTGTCTTTAGAACATGTTGCATCCCCTCAATGGAGTGTGGTCATTGATCTGGCCCCGGTCCGCGATATGGGCACCTCTGCTGGCTTAGCGTCCCTGCTAAATTTTATCTTCCCACCAACTCTAGGACCCTTCTAACCACAGTTAGAGATGGCATTAAATTTGGCGTTGAACAAGAACACTTCCCAGAGGATGATCTGACGTGGAGGCCTGGCGTCACTATGCCAACGTGTTGCGGATGGAAGGGTGACATGTGTCACCTGAAAATAGGCTGAAGACACATCCCAAAATGATTTAAAAGAGTTCCACATGTCAACGCTAGATGGATGCCATATGTCATGACTGATAAGGGTGCCACATGTCCACACTGACAGCTGCCACGTACTTTGGACTTCGAAGCTTGAGATGGGTCTACATGTAGAACTGGCATAAATATGAGCCCAGAGAGATGTGGTGGCCTGAAATGAATGTTGAAGCTCCAAAGTGAATGACGACCGTTGATTCGATGAGGACACGTAGAAAAAATTAGTGGAATCCGGGAGAAAATGCTTTGGAGGAAGACGGGAGCGAGGAAGTTGAAAATCTTGAAGCTTGAATTCTCGAAGTAAATGATGACCTTTCAATTTGAAAGGATGCGTGGAAGAGATATGAAACTTTGTTAAAAAGAATTTCAGAGGAAATTGAGAAGGGAAACTTTGAAACTCCCGAAGCCTGAACTCCCGAAGTGAACTACCATCATTGAATTTGGATGGACACATGACAATGATCGATGGACTTCGGGTGAAAACACTTTGGATGAAAACAGGAGTTGAGATACTGAAACTCCCAGAGCTCAAAATCCCAAAGTAACTAATGACATTCCAATCCAAAGGGATGCGTGGTGCTTAATCTTTAACTCTGGGAGAAAGCGCTTCGGAAAAAATCGGTAGTCGAGATGCTGAAACTCCGGAAGCCTAGATTCCTGAAGTAAATATTGACCGTCCGATTAGTAGGGACGTGTGGCACTTGATATTCAACTGTGAGGCTTCTAACTGGCGCTAGACCTCGTGAAAATTTATAATTCAGAATGCCCGGTGGCCGCTAATCAGAACTTTATAGGGGATTTCCGGCATTGAAAACTGAACCTGTCCACTGCTTGTAATTTAAACCTGAAATGGGTTTCATTTAAATGATGTGTTTAGATTCTTTTGTGTAGATCACAGACTTGGTCATCTTCCGACCCTTTGACAGATTTATGTGATAACACCTACTATCAAGGAACCCACAACTTCCAACATTCCATTTGAAGTGTTCTTCACCATAAGATGCACTTGGAATTCTTCCAAGTCACCCAACTTTTCCTTCAAGGGACAATCCATTATGAAGTGATTATTATTACATAGAAAGAAAGTAACAAACTTACCTCTAGACTTAGGAAATTTGGGTTGATTCTACATCACATTGTTGTTACCATCTAGAATCCCCCAAGGTGTATAAAATTCAGTGATGGAGTCTACTATTAAGGCACTCCTTTATGTGAAGTCACCACTTCAAAATCCTATACCATCCTTGTGTCTCACATGAGGGGCTGTGTTGGCATGTATGGGGTTATAGTGGTAGCACTCAGATAACATGACCATGTGTCACGCAAGTACGTTTCTAACTAGTTGGTAATTTCCCCAGTAAAAAAAAAAAATGTTGTTACCATATAGGGTGTCCTCCTTTCTAGGGGAACCCAACCTAAGCATTTTCCAAGCCTCTTCTTGTTCTGTCAAAGCCTTCAGTTTTAGGACCCAATATTCCACCTTTGCATTGATCTGCTCTAGCTTCCCCACATGAAATTGGTACAACTATTATATCTCCTAATCCCACTTTTCCAAATTCATGGTCATGAAATACATCTTGTTCTTCCATAACTCTTCTTCCATGACATCCATGCTACAAACCCTAAATGAAATGACTATGTAGGAACATCGAAAAGTCTACCTAAGTATCAATACTTAGGTCACACTTCTACCATAATTTTCAAAATACACTTGAGCCTACAAAATCCTTCACTATTCCATCTAGACAAATATTTTCTACCTGTTGCACCTAGGCACCAAGCCCACAATCTTCATAACCTTCAAGACAATTAAATTCCAACTCATATAAACTCCTCTACCTTTTTTCAAGTTCACCCAAAATGATTAAATAAATTTCATGAGATACTTGATAATATTTTCCATGGAAATGTCACCAACAAATACATCCAACTCAGTTATGATGTGACCATTTTCATAGTAGTGACGAACATCAACTTCATGAAAATATCTTTGACACCAATTTTTACCAAAATGTGCTCTGATACCAACTATCATGGACATGGAGTCTGCCATGAATTTTTTCACTGTGACTTGGTGCACCCAAATCATTCTGGCACTTGGGATCATGCGACATTAATTTTCCTTAGTTGCAGTGGCTTGGATAACCTATGCCTACTACTACTAGATTATGCCTCTTCACCTAAGGTCTACATATTACTTTTCCTTAGGCTAATATTATTAGATTCACCAAGTCCTACTCATATACACTAGGGGCACATCCAACCATGGCCTCAAAACATTATGTAGAAATTCTTAAACATAGTCAATTCTTAACACTTAAGAAACATAAGCCTATAAGGAAGAAAAAACATTCAACATACATAGAACATTAGCACAAGTACTCAACATATGTGAACATGAGACACCCAAGCTAGGTGGTTAACACCCTTATCCATATATATAAGAATGTTGCATATTTTACACAGAGGGGAGCTCAACCACTACGTGCAACCCAATTACAATAGTATAAAGATATCAAGGAAAACTTCCTTCCACAAGACTACCCACAACTTCATATAATCTAACCCCTTAAGAATATGAAGGCTTGCATCTTGTAGGTCCTGTATTCATATTCATTTCTTAGACACTCTAAGTTGATCTGCTATGCTAACCCCTAAACGAGGATATTGTATACCTCCTTGATGTCTCTTCCTTTCTTCTTCATTATCCCTTACCTCATGAGGCATTCACTTTACTTATATGATTCTTTCCTTTAACTTTCCAAGTTGCATATCATTAAGTGGACCCAAGTTCACCTCAAGACGACATGATGTGTTGATCCATCTTGCAGTAGGTCCATGTCTGAATCACCTTTTTGATCTTCTCGCCCAGGTCACTACACCTAGGTCATCCATGTACACAAGATCATTGAACCATTATGTCCACCCATTCTCAAGTCATCTACACCCATATTATCCTAAGTGGGCCAAATCCTATCCATCTCAAGTCCATGAAAGGAATCTTGTATCCACACCCAGGTGCTCCCAACACATATATTCCTGATGGATGTGTTCACAAGGTCATATGCCCAGTGAGTGTAGCCCATGACTGCAATCCATGACAATGTGTTCTTGAAGTCACATCGACCACCCGTCATAACCCCCAAGTGCATATCATCTAGCTATGTTGTTATGTATAAGTCTTCATTGTCCCATTGTCATCAAGCCTATAGCCAACTTGTCCACCATGCACCACATGTCAAAAAATAAGGTTTTATTCTGCAACCTCCCTTCATGTCTAGACAAGGCCTCCCAACTCCTTTGGTGCATCCAATTTGTCCCCATTTGCAGAGCACGTTTTCTATCAATGGGAATGCCCATATCTATCCACAATGAAGCACCCAATATATCCATAGGTGCACCCAATCCCAAGTGTCCAAAAGTCATCTTTCCAATAGGCCATGACATTTATCTAACCTATGCCTTGCCAACGGTCCAAGCTAGTCTTTCGTTGCATGCCTTGCCAATGGGCCAAGGAAATATTTCATCACACAGCTTTCCAATGAGCCAATTCAACTTAACCATATGTGATAACCATCCAATCCAGTGCAATGGAGGTGCACAATGTTGAAGGAAAATCTCCCTGCAGATAGGTAGATCTCCTCAAAGAGCTAGACTCTTAACTCTAAGATAGAAAGTGCTTATCATGGTCACTGACTACTTTTAGATTTAGGTGGACTAGTGTGTGAGGAGGAAGGAGAAAAGAAGTACCTTTACCGGTGTTTGTCCCTGCACGCTCCGAGTTGAGCTCCAATCTTTCGCTCTTCGATAAGCCCTGTAGACAAACAAAGTATGACCACTTCCTACTCTATCAAGATTAGTCTGAAATAGATCTATCTACTAAAGAGACAAATTCATGTGAGATTGAACACGAATTAGAAAGAAACAGGCCAAGCAAATTATATTAATGAGGACAAAACATTGCTTACAACCATAGATGGATTGCAGCAGTTCCGTCAAGTACTCCTTGTCTACCCCTTGCTCAAAATATCCACGATCTGGATGATGATTTCTTCACTGATTGCTCCCTATGAGATTATAGGTCTCTTGCTTCCAAAATATCTATGTTCCAGTGCCACTTATGAGATCATAAGTTTGGTGTGATTCTCTTTTTCCAGTCCCCTTTCACCATTAGAAAGCTTGCTTATATAGCCTTGGAGAGGCTTTAACCACTTGAGATATCCTTGGGGAAATTGATGATTTGCCTCCTTCAATTGAGGATCTGCCCTAAGATCATGGCTATACTAGGGATTCGAATCCAACTGCCTTCCAAGAATGAAAAGATCCTTCCCTCATTCATGTCAACAACTCAACTGCTGACCAAAATAGGTAGCGCTCCCTCAAAAGGGCCATTAGAGCATTGTAACGCTCCCCAATAGCCTTAATGGGGGTGCCAACGCTCCTAAAGACACCAGTGCTCCCTTAAAAGGGCCAAAGGAGATTTATAACGCTCCCATACAGTGTAAGGGGGAGCGTCGACGCTCCCATAAGAGGTATAGGGGAGCGCTCCCCTTCAAAAACTCAATTTTTGAGGTGCTTTTAAATGGAAAAAGGTTTGCAAGCCTGTTGACTCATTTCTCCTCTTCCAAATCAAATGTTTGAGGTTTTTCAAGTGTCCTTCTCATGTCATTATAGGCACGACATAGGCATCATGGTAGCATGCTTTCTTTGACACTTGCGACACTTGTGAGCAACATGCGACACTTGTGACCTTGTGAGCAAAATGTGACACTTGCAACCTTTGTAATGATGACACTTACGACACTATCAAAGTG
>SNQJ01S0009083.1:112652-124120 GCA_010110895.2 Picea sitchensis
GAGATTCTCGGGGGGGGGGAATAAAGATGTAATAGATGTCCCCTAATCTGTGAGGTTAGAAGAGGAACATATGGCTAAAACACATTACAACAATGGTCACCAATGTGAGGCAACATGAGGAGGGAGTAAGAGATCAGGAATCCACATAGTATCTGCAATTACACATCAAGTGTGTGTATATATATATATATATATATATCATTCTCAAGTTATTCATACCCATTCTCATAAGAGAGACAAAGAATGGTAGCCAACAAAATACATTGTGGATCCATGAAGTAAAATAAACGACCATGAAAATCAAATAGATCATAGCCACAAGCAAATACAATGTGGATATATGTCACAATATATATCAGGAACACATCGAGCACCAATGAGATTTCCCCCACAGTATTTAGAGTACTCATACATTAGTGATATAATCCATTGCAACTTGGGAGGGCTAGCCTGAATGATTAATTTGGCCCCAAACCCAAGGTCTTCGTCTCAAACCCTGATGGTACATTTCTAGAATATGTGAATACAAGAGTTAGTGTCGAGCATGGTAGAAATTTTCTAATTACTGATCATTCAGGTATATCGTTAACAGATGCGAGGGGACCCACCAAAAATGAAAATGGACCCCAAAGTACCTAGTAAAATATAGTGAGTACGGATAGACGATCTGGTGTCGAACACTTGTAGAATCAATTTATCAGGATTTAATGATGAAAGACACTATCGACTGCAAGGAATCCTGCCACTGAGGACTGTAAGCTCCAAGGTACTAGTTAGTTTCTAGATTCCTCTCCTAGATAATGTGCTAGAGGTGATAGGAAGAGATTTGTTCAAGGAGGGAATTAATGTATCCCCAACCAATCGACATGAGTCATACACTGAAATATGATGTAAATAGACAAAATCACCAAGTATAATTGAAAGAGAGATGGTCAACTGATATGGTCAACATGAAAACAAATGGATAACTCATGTTTAACATCCTTTAAACATATAGGATGACATAATGATGACATAGTAGTAATAATTAAGAGCATCATGGATATTGTGCATGAGGCATTGAAGAACTCTCCATAATGAATTGAAGAGTAACCAACTGAAGAAGTATATGTGACTCATATGAATGGTATATGACTCCTAGGAAAGATATAACTCAATTCTAACACAATAACACAAATAAGTGCCATGTTCAAGGGAAAGACGATTGATGTTTCGACTTTGATAAATACAAATCAATGGTAAACCACCCCCAACACACACTCTTTTTTTTAGTGTCTCCATGGTTTAACGAGCATGAAAGAGACATAAAATTATGCTCAATGGTGTGTTTTTCGTTTAATTTCTACGATCTTGAAATAGAGCTAAAAGTGATCCCATCAAAGAGTCTTTTTCATGGTTTAACTAGAAAAAAAAATAGTTAAACGTAAGCTCAGATGGAGAGAATGAGTGGCTTAACAACATGATTTACATTCTAAGCACATAAAACTGACCTAATCAACCTTAATACAAATGGGTACAGTAAAGTGAATTCCACTCATAGTAGCAGTTCTCTCCAAGGGTTATGGTCACAAAACAAAGGGAAAATGATGAAAAAGGTTAGAGGTCAAAGGTCACTGGAATGGTGGTAAGAAATATTAAAGAAAATAAAAATACAGCAGTAGGCAGCAAGACATGAGTAGAAAATTCATATGTGACCGTAAAGTAACACAAAAGTATGGGAACCGCCTCATGATATGGCCAAAACATAGATGAATAAAGAAGAATGAGGCTTAACTCTAAGTCATGGTGGGTCTACAAGAGGGCTCCTAGGACTACAAGTAATCACAGCATCGACACTAGATGGAAATCCGAATGCTAACTAGGGAACCCATGAAGGGTAGGAATATTGTGCAAGTTACGATGTGCAAAAATGGAGTGGATAATGTCACAACCCAATAGGATCAAAACTAAGGGATTTTTACGGTAGAGCTGAGGATTAATAACGCAATATGATGTCACAGGGAAAAACCTATACCTATATTCTAATTTCAGACATGTACCTCAAGTTTAGTGGACGTCACCATAGAAAATGCCACACAAAACTTCATTGAGTCCTATAAAACACATGAAGAAATATTAGACTCTAGGTTAAACTGCATAGTGAAATCTCAAAAGGAAAAAAAAGGTTCTTGGATTTTTTGGACATGATTTGGATACACATGGTTCAACTCTTAATTATGACTATGATTTATGTGATTGGAATCCATGTACATGCATTCATATATGGATGCTTAACCTAACAGAAAAATCTAGTTCAATAAAGACATAATTAAAAACGAATGCAACTCGTGTTAAGATCTCGACCTCATGATGGGTCTGCTTATGACAAGGGCCAAAGAGATCAACCTGATAGATGCAAATTGAGAAACAAGCATGATAAGCACCAAACCAAATAAACCCACACACAAAAACAAAATAAACCACTCCACGCATCGTAAAAGTGCAATATGTATAATGAACTATGCAGGATATGACTACGTAGAAGAGAGCCCATTTTTAGGCTCTGGCCAAGGATCTACGTAGAAGAGAGCCCATTTGGATACACATGGTTCAACTCTTAATTATGACTATGATTTATGTGATTGGAATCCATGTTCATGCATTCATATATGGATGCTTAACCTAACAGAAAAATCTAGTTCAATAAAGACATAATTAAAAACGAATGCAACTCGTGTTAAGATCTCGACCTCATGATGGGTCTGCTTATGACAAGGGCTAAAGAGATCAACCTGATAGATGCAAATTGAGAACCAAGCATGATAAGCACCAAACCAAATAAACCCACACACAAAAACAAAATAAACCACTCCACGCATCGTAAAAGTGCAATATGTATAATGAACTATGCAGGATATGACTACGTAGAAGAGAGCTCATTTTTAGGCTCTGGCCAAGGATCTTTTTTTGTCACCAATGATCTCATGGGCCGATATCGACATCATATAGCACACCATGCTGGGGCCACGTCAAATAGGAATGAATTTCTGTGACTAGAGATACTCATCATGACTAGTTTTGTGAGCTATGGTAGCTCCTTGATTATTCTCATAAGGAAATGAAGGAGGTACAAATCAAAAATATGTATGGGAAGGGGTAGCAGAGAACTCGGTGTAAAGTTCCAAAAAATATAACAAAGGTAGAAAATGGTCAAGACTAGGAGGTCTATTGGATGCTCCAACAAATTCCCCCAATCCTGGATCAAGACTAATCATGATAAATCTCAGCAATTCTAAATTAGGACAAGATGATTGATGTGTCATCTCATTCTTGGGATCAAATATGGAATCCATGACATCTAAGATGGCCTTATCTGGAGGAAATTCAGTATCGAGAAAATCATGTGAAATCAGAGAGTCAACAACCCCGTGCAGGTGGAGTAGGTTGGTCACACTCCATATGAGGATGGAGGTGTTGACTAATATTAGCTAAGGCTGATGAGATCATCGAGGAAGAATTCTTGGATACAGTGAGAAACATGGTGGCTTCGTGAGACTCAAATTTCTTTGAACGAGGAACCACCCAAGGATTGAAAGACTCGAGAGATCCACTAGTAAATGAAGAGATCATACTGATCCACACCCAAGTCTACCCAATTCATACATGCCCATGATTGCAATCCATGACAACTTGTTCGTGAAGGAACATCGACCATCCATTGTAACCCCAAGTGCAGATCACCTAGCTATTTTGGTCTATATAAGTCTTTGCGGTCCAATTCACATCAAGTCTCTAGCCAACTTGTCCACCATGCACCATGTGTCAGCATATAAAGTTTTCTTTTACAATCTTCCTTCATGTCTAGACAAGGCCTCCCAACTCCTTTGGTGCATCCAATTTGTCTCCATTTGTAGAGAATGCTATCTATCAGCAGGAATTCCCATCTCCATCCACAATGAGGCACCCAATCTATCCATAGGTGCACCCAATCCCAAGTGTCCAAAGGTCATGTTTCCAAAATGCCATGACATCTATCCAAACTACGCCTTGCCAATGATCCAAGCCAGTCTTTTGTTACATGCCTTGCCAATGGGCCAAGGAAATATTCCATCACACACCTTTCCAATGAACCAATTCAACTTAGCCATATGTGATAACCATCCAAACTGGTGCAATGGAGGTGCACGACACCACTCTAAGCGAGGGTCTTACACCAAGCATCTTGAACTTTTCATTTATGAGAATGTTATTTTGACAGTATGGTTTTCTTTTGAAATATCTCCATTCTAATATTCATTTATTTTTTAAAAGTACATTTATATAATATTAAGAACTAGGTGATGGTAATAATGATTAAGTAGCATATGAAGTGCTTATATATCCTAGTCAACTTGTCATGCTAGCATATAATTTGTGAGTAGAGGGCGACTAAATAAATATAGCTCTTGAACTATTTAAAAAAATTGTTTATCTCTAAATAAAAATGCCCTAAACTTCCAATGTATATTAATGTTATTTTTATAAGTAAAGTAGTGTACCATGGGATTTAACCAATCCAACATTGTTACCAATAACACTAGTTAAGAAGAAATTGTAAACAAATCTCATTACATGTGACTTTCATCTTAACTATACAAAAATCAATTAACTTAAATAAGGAAATTATATATAATGGAAATGAAAAAAAAAACACCAGTTAAGAAGAAATTGTAAACAAATCTCATTACATGTGACTTTCATCTTAACTATACAAAAATCAATTAACTTAAATAAGGAAATTATATATAATGGAAATGAAAAAAAAAACAGTGTTTAACATTCACAACAATCTCAAAAGTAAAATCACTAAATGGTTTGATTAGATGATATCACCATTATTAGTCCTTACCTAAGGAAAACCATAACATTCACAACAATCTCAAAAGTAAAATCACTAAATGGTTTGATTAGATGATATCACCATTATTAGTCCTTACCTAAGGAAAACCACGGACTCTAGCGTTCCATACAAAGTTGACCATGAATTAGTTTGTTTTTGATTTTATGATTTTTTCATGCTTTCCAAACTTGTATATAGGAAAAAAGAAATGTTTATTTTATTTTAATATTTAAATTGATGCTAACAACATGGATGTCTTATTGTTGAGAATAGATAGATAAGTTAAGATTTTGAAACTATGACAACTTTATTGAATAGATGATAAATTTTCCGAACATACATAACCTAAGTTTTTAATGGATTATAACTTCATAACTTCATTGAATCACGGTCAACATTGTAGATAATCTAAATTTTTGAGACTATGATCACTTTATTGAATTTATGATAAATTTTTCTGCATGTTATATAACCTAAGCTTTTAATCGATTATAACTTCATTGAATCTGGGTCAACAACTTCATTGATTATTTTCTGACTGTTTTAAATAGGATTTAAATAGGCTTTGAACAACTTTAAATATACTCTGAACAACTTTAAATATACTCTGAATGACTTTAACAATGATCTAATGATTTGTGTATCCAGCCATAAATTTTGGTAGCATTCTACTACCTTTATCCACCGCCATTGTGCTTGTATACAATACATCACAAGTTGAAGCACTTTTTCTCCACTTCCACTGTATACAATACATCACAAGATGAAGATACAATACATCACAAGATGAAGTTGTTGTTGGAGCATTGGAAATCTTGGAAGTTGTTGCTGGAGCATTGGAAATCTTGTAAGTTGTTGGTAGAGTGTTGAAAATTTTGGAAAAGCTCTGGAAATCCATGACAAGCTAAAAATTGTTATTGGAGCATTGAAAATTTTGAAGGTTATTGCTAGAGTGTTGGAAATATTGGAGTTGGAAATACTTAAAAAAAGTTGGAAGTTGGAATTAAGGTAACTTACTTTACCTATAATAATTTGTTGTAAATCAAATAAATATTTTAGATATCAATAAAATAAACCACAAAAATTTTACTGAAAAATATTATTCTCTAAAACCACATTGCACAAAAATATCAATGTAAACAATATCAACATATCACTTTAATGGATATCAATGAAACGCTTCAGTTCCACCCTACAACCAACATCTGTATCTAGAATATATGTAGTTTGCATATTCATTTATTGGATTATGCGGTGCTTCGTGATACCTGTAAATGGAGTCAAAATTGACACTATTGGTTCGTACTTTGTTGCTTCCACCTATGTTGCTTCCTTCTTTGCTCGCGTTGTGCTTGCTTATACAGCCTTGCCATGCCCCTTCCCCTTTCACTCTATTGTGGAAAGCGTCCTCATTAGACCAGAGAAAATAAATGAAGGTTCTGGCTTTCCCCTTCCCGATGCTGAGGGTAGGCCTTCCCATCATTCCAGTTAGGTACATAGATATTTTTTATCCTTCTGAATAAAGATGGAAAAGAGTGGGTCTAGAAAAGGCATCGAGGGTAGGGATGAGGGAAATAGTGTCGGTAAAGACAACCGACATTTGGACCCGTATTAGTGATAGTTTACCTAGTTGAATCAACAGTTCGAGGCAACAAGCGAAGCGAGTTAAGCCTCATTTAGGGGGATTCGGTTGGGAAGAGGATATTGGGAGATAAGTCCCCAGTAGAGATAGGGGATAAAAATATATGTGGAGGCAGTTGCATGGAACATGCAAATCCCCCAATGCCAAAAGTGAGCATTTCTATTTATCTACTAATCCCAGCTTATTTCGTTCTTTTTATGGTTAAATTAAATCAACTAAGAAAGGACAACAATCCCACATACTATTTTTCTCATTATTTTGATAAAGCTTTATCAATTGGAATGCACGAAACCAAATTACAGTAAATTTTCTCAAGAGTCAAAATGCAATTCATTTTTTCTTTGCCAAACAACTAATCACAAAGACACAACAAATGTTTCCCATTGTCGATTGGAAATATAAATTCAATAGCAAATCAGAAAAATCCAACATTAAATCCATAGGATCAGAAAATCCAACATTAAATCCATAAGCCTGGAAAAGTATGGTTGACTTCAAATAAAATTTTGGGAACAGATGTCATCAAAACCTATGCATGAGATATTGCATAAAACCTACTCCAATTTCAAAAATGAGGTATAAATGCCCTCTTCACCTGAGTAACAACTCTCTTTGCTTGTTTTAGAATCCTAGAGCTCTGAGGCTCTTTTCTATGTATGGAAGAAGGCTTGTGGATTGCATGGACCCATGAAGGACCTCTTATAGATGCTACCAGCTGTCAGGATCATGGGTCTGGAAAGTGCCTCTCGCTCATAGATTTGCAGTTTCCATAGAATTGTCTCTAGCCATTGCTTTCTATAGTATTTTTCTTGTAGATACATTGTCTTTATTAATTAATTTGGTGGCTAGAAATTCATGTTTTTCAGTCTTTAGTAGGACATATGACCAGATACATGTCATATACTTGAGGTTATGGTTTTTCATTGATATCGCCTTTTATTACGTCGAAAGGGTATACTTATTGGTAATGGGCACTATTAATGATCTTTTAATCTAAAATTCTAATTTGATGGCTAACAATTGAAGATACTAGCATATTCTTAGTCGTCCTCCCAAATCAATGAATATGATTTACTCTTCATAACTTCCTTGTATTTTTTAATGCATCCCTTAACCTGTTTACTTTTTAACATTTACCTAATCATATTATAAAATTACTATAAGCATATATAATTATCACGTTTAAATAATTAAAAAGGATTAATATTTATGCCAGCCACATTTATATAATTAAAAAACATTACACAAATCTATGCACACGTTTCATGTTGGTGCATGCATTAGTTTTATAAATAAATAATATATCTCAAACTCATTACCACACAGGTTTCATATTTGTAAAGAATTCGTTTATGAAGTGTGAACCGTGGCATATGGCTTGATGCCCACGTCGCGTCGCTTCATTTTCGGGAAGGCACGTTTCATATGAAGTATGAACTGTGAGAGTTCGGTACGTTTCATAGTAGGGCAAGCCTTCTTTTAAAAATTCAAACTCATAAATTACCAAGCACGTTTCATATTAGGGGCACCGATTCATTTAGTTGAGTTGTGCGTTCAATTTAAATTACCACAGGTTTCAGGAATGAGATATGTGTTTAATTTAAATTACCACACTTTTCATAAATTAAGAGGCATGTTTCATATTAGGGGCACCGTTTCGTTTTGTTGAGTTGTGCGTTAAATTTAAATTACCACAGTTTTTAGAAAATTACCAGGCAGGTTTCATATTAGGGGCACCGTTTAGTGGAGTTGTGCGTTCAATTTAAATTACCACAGTAGGAATAATTGAGGTAGGTGTTTTATAATAGGGCAAGCATTCTTTTATAAATAAAATTTTACTCAACCTCTTATGGCTTACCCGTATTACTATTGTTGAGGAATTGCGCTTGGCTTACCCATTATGTGATTAGTTGCATTTCGAGCACAAGGGGGAGAGAAATATTATTGTTGATTTGTTTTGGTTATGATACTTAGGTTTTAGGTTTTTCATCCATGTCGGCCGACCATTGAAGGCAAGGCGACCATAAACCTGCTTTCACTGGTTGATCGGCATGCATAGATTCACTATGTGATTAAAATTTCGGGTTCATGTTATTAGTTATGCAAGTACTTAAATAATTTTTTTAATGTTTTTATTATGTTTCCAAAGAATTTAAATTTTAATAATTGACATTAAATTTCAGGTTTCATCGTTAATTTTATAATTGATTTCCAATGTAAGGAATCTCTTGACCGATCATTCTATCAAATGTGGCCAAACAATCACAAAGTTGCCACTCATCCCTGCAGTTCATTTTATTTTGGCCAATAATCAATCAGATCAGGTTGATACTCAAATGCAATTGAGTGCATTTGCACACCGCCCTTGGGCTCTCCAACAAATCCCAAAAGTGAAGTGGACGGTCGAGAAATTATTTCATCTGTTTCTGCAAATTTAAATTCAAAATGATTGATGGAACTTGGCAGAGAGTTCGGTGAGATACGTAGATAGAAAAAAGATGATATGATTCCTTGGCCCCATTTTTACAACAATTTACATTAAAGCAGGAGTACGTGGGACCAACCCATGAAATTATGATGCGATGCAGGATGCATATTTGTGCCAAAATGTTTATAACAACCATTAGGATTCACCAACGAACCAACGTTCACTCACTTCTTCTGGTGTGCCTGCATTTCCTCCTGCAAATTATCTTCCACAAGGAGATTCACAATTTACGTGCTCCAATTATTGGTTATGCCTCCCATTTATCAGGACTGGGAGGATATGGAAGTGAAGCCGGAAGTGCACGGCCTCTTAGTAACCCTGCTCTTTCCATTTTTTCAAAATTTGGGAATTCTGCTGTTAAGAAAAGTCCCGAGGAGTTTTTGAATTAAAATTTAATTAGGGTTTATGTTCAAATTAGGTTTAATAAATTAAATAGAACTTTCGGCGTTCATCAGCCACAATGATGTGGCTCTGCTAGTCGTATAAGTATTATCAATGTAGTGCTGTAGGTAGATTTTAAGTAACTGTGCAGCCGAGAGTTGTGAAAAGCTCGAATACCCACGAACTAGATGTGCAACCAGGAGTTTGAAAAACTTCAATACCCAATCCCCAATCTCCATGCAAGCCTCTACTCAAAGTATAAATTTACTTCCATATATAATTGTTTTAAATTATTGTGATGCGAGAGGAGGGTAGAATCGAGGGTGATGACGTACCCCGCAATCCTGCTTATATTGGGAATAACAAAGATGTAAACCTCCAACCATTCCCAACTGAAACACTGTGGTCTACGTCATGCTTTCTCTGTATTGTCTCTTTGCTCTCTCACAACTCCATGTCCTAGAGCTCTCCACATACCAGGGAATTCATAAAAAAACCTCTCCAACTCCCAAGAAATTCATATGAATTTGAAAAAAATACCCTAAAACACGGATCATGCTAAACACATAACATTCTAACTTTGGGACTGTCCATCAGGTAGATCGAAAAGAAGATTGCTTAGACACATACTACGGATCTATGTCCAAACCTTCTCGGGATCATTTATGCGCCCTGCCCATGCAACTGTCGGATGGAGGATGGCACTGTTTCTGAGCCCCTCATGACCATTTACACGTACTTTTCATGCAAATTCCAAATTGACAATGCTAGGGAACATATTCCGTGCTTTCCAGGTTTCAACATCAACGCGGTGTTACTTGGCAGATTACCTTGGTTCCAGCGTCGATGATGTTTTTTTGGTAATCGTGGATACAGTGTAATGTCCCCCCCAAAAAAACTGACATGGGGGCAGTAGAGTGAGCGTGCCATTAATCAACTCATTTCCCAGGTGGGGGTCTTGTGGGTGGGTGGGGAAAGGGAGGCATGCCCAAGAATAGGTACTCTTTCCTATATATTACTGCAGTCGATGCATCGTCGATTCATCATCTCATATCACTGCAGTTGATGCAGACTAGCCCCATGGAAAACTGCATGCACAATTTTACAATCCTCCTTTTCTTACTGCCATTGCCACACACTAACATGGATTTCATATCCGGAGGGTTGATTCTTCACCTTTCATATCTTTCGGATGAGCTCGCCAAGCACTAATTTTCCCTTCCTATCCAAACGTTTGTTCTTATCATCGGTGCTTTATAGTTTGGAGATCTTCAAATTAGAGATACTTCATGCAAGGTTGGACGAAATCTGACTATGATGCGGCATAAAACTGATCTGGCAGCATTATGTTATTTTGAAGTTGCAATTATATTGAATTTTTCCCAGTACATACATTAGAAACAATCGAAATTTATTCTGAAATTGGAAATGGTGAGGAATGGAGGCCAGAGATGGTCTTGTCTCGTTTTAAGAGGATTTCGCTGAATCGTATTGTAAGCTGGCCGAAATCCGTTGAATAGTAAAATGTATAAAAAATTTCGGAATGCAGCGTAGGTATTGAGATTGAAATCAGGAATTCAAGGGGAACAATCTACTATTTAATCCCACGCATCAATTGTACAGTTGTCAGAAAGGTTAAATATAGCAGTGCACCAAGTGAAATCCGTTGTTGCCTCCCAGTTTGGTTCCTTCCGTCAGAACAGGCATGCAACGAGAACTTTTGTGCACAAATACATGAAATCATTGAGTAGTAGTTATAATGATATAGGTGCTGAAAATCAACAATTAAAAACATTATATATGATAATATTTACATACAATGATATAGATTGAAAGCTCTGAATCACATCGGGGGAAGAAGAATTTGGTTTTTTCCCTTAAGGAATGGAACTCATATCACCAAAGCTAAGTCGGGGAGTACGGTGTCTAACAATTTCTGGAGTGCAGCGTAGGTTGTGAGATTGAAATCGGGCATACAAGGGGAACAATATGCTATGTAATCCCAGGCATCAGTTGTACAGTTGCCAGAAAGGTTAAATATAACAGTGCACCGAGTGGAATCCATAAAATACTAGGCGAAAAAATTGTTTTCTCCCAGT
>SNQJ01S0009083.1:148727-183306 GCA_010110895.2 Picea sitchensis
GGGATTCTAGATGGTAACAACAATGTGATGTAGAATCAACCCAAATTTCCTAAGTCTAGAGGTAAGTTTGTTACTTTCTTTCTATGTAAGAATAATCACTTCATAATGGATTGTCCCTTGAAGGAAAAGTTGGGCGACTTGGAAGAATTCCAAGAGCATCTTATGGTGAAGAACACTTCAAATGGAATGTTGGAAGTTGTGGGTTCCTTGATAGTAGGTGTTATCACATAAATCTATCAAAGGGTCGCGAGACGACCAAGTTTGTGATCTTCACAAAAGTGTCTAAAAACAACATTTAAAAGAAACCCATTTCGGGTTGAAATTACAAGCAACAGATAGGTTCATTTTTCAACGGTAGAGATCCCCTGTGAAGTTCTGATTAGTGGCCCCCGCGCATTTGGAATTACAAATTTGCACGAGTTCTAGCGCCAGTTAGAAGCCTCGGAGTTGAATATCAAGTGCCACACATTCCTCCTAATCGGATGATCAATATTTACTTTAGGAATCTGGACTTTGGGAGTTTCAGCATCTCGACTACCGGTTTCGTCCGAAGCGCTTTCTCCCAAAGTTAAAGATTAAGCACCACACATCCCTCTGGATTGGAATTTCATTAGTTACTTCGGGATTTCGAGCTCTGGGAGTTTCAACATCTCGACTCCTGTTTTCATTCGAAGTGTTTTCACCCAAATTCCATCAATCGTTGTCATGTGTCCATCCAAATCCAATGATGGTAGTTCACTTCAGGAGTTCGGGCTTCGGGAGTTTCAATGTTTCCCTTCTCAATTTCCTCCGAAATTCTTTTTCCCAAAGTTTCAGATCTCTTCCACGCATCCTTTCAGATCGAAAGGTCATCATTTACTTCGGGAATTCAGGCTTCAAGATTTTCAACTTCCTCGCTCTCGTCTTCCTCCGAAGCATTTTCTCCTGCATTCCACTAATTTTTTCTGCGTGTCCTCATCGAATCAACAGTCGTCATTCAATTTGGAGCTTCAACATTCATTTCAGGTCACCACGTCTCTCTGCGCTCATATTTATGCCAGTTCTACATGCAGACCCATCTCAAGCTTTGAAGTCCAAAGTATGTGGCAGCCATTAGTGTGGACATGTGGCACCCTTATTAGTCATGACATGCGGCATCTATCTAGCATTGACATGTGGAACTCTTTTAAATCATTTTGGGATGTGTCTTCAGCCTTTTTTCGGGTGACACATGTCACCCTTCCGTCCGCGACACGTTGGCATAGTGACGCCAGGCCTCCACGTCAGATCATCCTCTGGGAAGTGTTCTTGTTCAGTGCCAAATTTAATGCCATCTCTAACCGTGGTTAGAAGGGTCCTAGAGTTTGTTGGGAAGATAAAATTTAGCGGGGACGCTAAGTCAGCAGCGGTGCCCAGATCACGGACTGGGTCTAGATCAATGACCACACTCGATTAAGGGGATGCACCATGTTCTAAAGACAAAATTCTTGAGTGGTTCCACAATCAAAACCATTGTAAAGCATAAGAGCTATGTGATAGTTAGTGGTGAGTTGCGGGCCCAAAAGTGGTATGGGTCCAAACCACTTTTAATGGCCCCGCAATCATGTGCTTATAAAGAACCAAATATGAGAAAATCACGTGGCAGCACTTAGGCGCTAAGCCTCTTCCCGATCTCGACGAGATATCAAATAATGAAAAAAAAGTTGTGGTTGAAACCTCGACTCACTCCATAAATTGAAGGCATGGAGGATCTGGCCATGGAGACAGAGCTAGCAACCTGAGGTACCACAATGGATGATTTTTCCTGCAGACCCATGCTAAGTTAAGTTTTCATCTGATAAGAGGATACACCCATAGTGTGACAGGGGAAGGCACAAACAAAAGGATTTGAATGGAATGGCCAGATCACATCCTTGGTAGTTTTTGGATTGATCTTAGTATAAATAGATCAGTTTAAGATTTTGTTAAGTTGGTTAACTGGTTGAGTAGAGCTTCCATTTTTTTGTCATATTTTGATGCCTGAGTTGTTCTTTGGTTATGTATCAAAGTTGCGAATTTCACATTAATAGAAGTAAACTTATCTCATCTCTTTGTAAAAACTATGCTAAAACACTCAGGCATGAAGGATCCAGTCGAGGGTTGTAGTTCTATTGTAATGTAGGTTTGATTACTGTATTGTTGTGACTAGTTTTAGTCAACTTCCTTGTTATCTTATTCCCCCTTACGCTGAAAGGCTCGGGCATGGATGATCTGGTCAAGTTGTTGTAGTTGAATTGTGATGTAGGTTTGATCATTATGTTGCTATGACATATTTCGGTGTCTGAAACTTGAGTTCAAGAATTCTCTTGAGCCTAAGTTTTTCTTCAACAAGCTGCCTGAAATCCAGATGCCCATAAGAGTCTTGTTCACCTCTCTCACTAATTCTTCCTTATTACCATACTTCAACTCAAATTGATGATTGGAGTTAATGAGGGCCTCACTTCCCTATGCATTTCCTATCCAGTTTCTGTGATTAAAATCATTCTTGTACTGAGTTTTGTCCATTTGACCTCCACTCATAAAACCAACATCCACCAAAAATTATGATGGGTATTGGGCTTACCCTCTTACAGTCTAACGATGACTCTTAGTGCTAATAGTAGGTATAGGTGATTTTGAGGCAGTCGACCATGAACGTATTTCGCAAGGTGAAGTTGCAAATGAAATTTGTTTTTTGGATGCAACTGTGAGTGGGTTGAAGGTTGGAGATTTGGTGGGCACTAAAGAAACCCATAGTTTTTTTAGTGAATGAACTACTACATCACTCCACCATAATCTTGAGTGAAACATGGTTGCATTCAAGGTGGTCATCACATCAATGAATCCTATAAAAAGAATGGTTCATTCTACACCATTAAGAATTTTGGATTGGTTTGGAAATTTATATTTGATAGTGGCTCCATTGGATGATCACATGGTGGTTATGGGGTGGAAATTTCTCAAGCTTTCCAAAGTTGTTCTAGTTCCACATGAGAATGTTTTGGTATTCTTTGATGGAACCAAAACATGAAGTGTTCCTATGAAAACTAGAAGGAAGTTGGGACAACTATTTATAATGATAGTAGTGAGTTTGATTGAGGAATTCAGTGGATATACAAATAGGCCTAATGTCATTTCACAACAATGAGAGTTGGTTTCAAGAAAGGAATCCTTTAGTGCAAAGAATGGGGTAGACTAAGAAAATAGTATGTTGAGAACATTGAAATATTTGGTGAAGTCAGTATTGGAGACGATACAATGGTTTTGTACCTTGAATGGATGGAAGGATGATGTTGGGGGAAAGGAGAAGCTTGTACCAACAACAATTGTGAAGGTTCTTACTGAGGGTATACCCAAAGAAGTGATTTTCTATCCACAAGATGAGTCAGGCCAGTTCGATGTCTCAGCCTGGGTGGAATATTATCTAAGTGTTGGGTCCAAGTAGGGCGAGGGGGAACTCACCCAATAGAAATTTTATTTTGATGTAGAAGAAGTAGAATATGGGGAATTTTATGAACATGACACACCTACCATTATGGAGATTTTTAGGATGGCATTGGGAACTTATGACTATGAGTTGACTATGATTGGATGGAAAGACTAGGATGCACACTATGAGAAAAGGAAGTGATTTTGAAATAATTTTACGTGAGGCACAAGTAGGATACCATGGTTTCCAATATCCTTGACATTTGTTGGTCATCCTCTTTTCTCTAACAAGCTATGAGCAGGTTCATTTCCTAGAAGTAGGCAGTGGAGCCATGAGTAGCTTTGGATAAGGCACCTTTGAAAATTTACTTTGAAGAAAACTTAACAACACAAAGGGAAGTTGTTGACCTTGCCTTAGTAGAACGTTGGGTTGAAAAAGGTGACTAGACAGTGGTAGGGAAGGTTGTGACTTTTCCCTAGTCCATTGAGGTTGTATAGGGTGATTGAAGTGTGGACAGAAAATAATTTTTTGGGCATGAGGATGTGGATTCTCATGAATTGGATGTGACAGTTGGATTATCTACCCAATTAATTCAAGGCATGGGAGAGCTCATTGTGCAAAAGTATGACAAGTTGGTTGAAGTATGGAAGCAATAGTAGGTATAAAGGTGTAGCACTTGGGCATTTTGGATGATCTTATTCATGAAGTTTAAACTACAGTTGTAGGATATGATGATACCAATAATTTATCAAATTACAACCATTGTAATGGAAGGTAGTAACCAGAGAAATTGGAGATAGAATTGAGCAAAGAGGAACTTATCCATGGATTGGATAGAGGGTAATTGCATGGTAGCTTTGTCTTCAACACTATGGAGATTTGGATGCTAATTGTGGATGGATGCATGTATTTGAACGATGAAATGAGGATATGAGTTTCTTGAGGATGTTTCTAAGGATGGAAATGATTTTTATTGGGGGTGAATGTAATATCCTTTCCTAGAGTGGTGTCGAGCACCTTTGTCACACCGACATGGATGGTTAAGTCACCTCGACCAATTTATAAGGTGTACAATATAAGACTCCTTGGTCTCTTGGAAAGGCATAGTTTGGATAGATGTATTTCTCATTGAAAGGAAAACATGTGGAAAATTTTTCTTGGGTGCACCTACAAAAAATTAGGGTTCCTCATTGCGGATGGAGTTGGGCATTCATGTGGTGATCCAGATTTTATGAGCATAACGAAATGAATACAAATTATTAAAAGATTCTTAACACAGAATAATAATTCGAAAGAAGATGATTACAATGAGGCTTTGAAGGAATTTTTTACAATAAAAAGGAATTTCACAAACCCTAGACATCCAAAAAACCTAACCCTAGGAGATGAAGCACCAAAACTCATGTGGGCTCCATTTAGGTAAGTTAGTACATCAACTTCCTGATGTGGTAACTTTTGCATACGATCTTCATTTGGGGCGCACCATAGCTCATTGGAAATGTATCGTTGAGGAGATTCATTTTGGAGGCTCAATGAGAGCCTTTTCCTATGATTTAGAATCTTGATCCCAAAAAACCTTCATTTAGGCCCTCAAAATGGCCCTGGAAGTTAAAAATTGCTAAAAATAGTAAATTACCAAAATTGTGAGAAAACTATTTTGAGTCAGTTGGAAAAGGTGGGTGGCCACCGATATCCACCTAGATCAATAATCCCTCATTAATAACCAATGGTCTCCATTGCATTGATTTCCCCCATCAGATGATGAAATTTCTGCTGAATTTGGCCCCGGGTGAACCACTTGCCTTGGTGTAGAAATTGCCTTGCTTTGACGACTCGATAAAGATGGATCCTTTTTTGTCAAGTGCCCTTGATATGTGTGTCCACAATTTGATCATTGGATGCATGTTGCATGCAGTCAGGGTTGAGCTTTTTTGGTGTCAACTGCTCTACTATATATGAGGTGTCCAATAATGGTGGGAAATATGGCCGAAGGAGAGCCACGTTCAACACTGGGTGTAGGACAAGGAAAGGGGGAATGTTGAGCTCAAAATAATTGTCACCAAAAACCTTGGTGATGGTGTATGACCCATAACGGAGTATGATAAGATTCTGATGGGGCCCTGTAAGGCGTTCTTTCCACAAGTGCAAACAAACTTTGTCACCCACCTGAAACTTATGTGACACCCGATGTTGATCATGGCGCTGCTTGTAATTGGCGTTAGACTTTTGTAGAATATCCTGAACCTGATGGAGGATGTGTTGGATCTTCTCAATGAAACTTGTGGATTTTTCATCTTCTGGTGGAGCAGGGGATGAGTCAGCTGAGATGGTTGCCAGGGGTAGTACAACATCCATGCGGCCCAATGGTTGGAATCCTAACCCCACCTGAAAGGGGTTGTGGCAAGTTGAGCTATGTAGGGCTTGGTTGTAGCTATGATGGACATAGGGAAGACTCTCATCCCATGTGTATGGATGTTTTCAATTGTACATGCGCACGATATGTACGATCATCCAATTGACGACCTTAGTTTGGCCATTTGTATGGAGGTGGAAGGAAATAGATTTGGTGAGCTTGGTATCCAGTAGTGATCATAGGCACAACCAAAATGTGTTGAGGAAATGACTGTCACGGTCTGAGATAATGGTTTGTGGGATCCCAAAATGTAAGCATACTCATTCAATGAAGATATTGACAGTGGCTTCTATTGTGATGCTGTTCTTCCAGGCAGCTAGAATCACCATATTGGAAAATCGATCAACAACCACAAAAACACAGTCATTTCCACTCTTGGTGGACAGGAGGCCCGACATGTAGTCCATTGAGATGGATTCCCAAAGCATGCCAGGAGTAGGAAGAGGGGTGTACATTCCCTATTTCTTTGTGGACAATTTTGAAATAGCACAGGCAGTGTAGGACCGAATATACTTTTCGACATCCTGTCGAAGTTTCGACCAGTAGAAATGTTTCTGTAGCATTGCCACTATCTTTTTGACGCCAAAGTGTCCTGCCATCTGACTGTAGTGAGATTCCCAAATCAACTTCACACGCTTTCTTGATGGAACACGGAGATGGCCCAGACGACACAACAACTCATCCCGAGGATGGAAATTAGCGACCTCTGAGTTGGCTCCCAACATTTGGTAGGTGGTGGAGAAGTCAGGGTGTGTCTCATATAGGTGGGGCCATCCAGAGCTCTCGTGGTTGCAAGAGTCTAGCACCGTGGTGAGTGTCACGACTGGATGTTGGTACTTCCTGTTTTATACTTGAAGTTGAGGTGGAATTGTTGTAAGTATGTTGACCACTTCTAATCACGGTCATTCTGCAATTTTCCTTGGGTATGCATGAACTGTAGTGGCTTGTGATCAGTGTGGGTGAATGTATCCTTTCCAAGAATGTAATGTCTCCACTAGAGGTAGGCTTGCACAATGGATTACATTTCTTTGTCGTAATTAGGGTACTTATAGACAACATCTGATAGTGTTCGACTATGATATGCCATGGGGTGGCCATGTTGAGTGAGAACGATGCCCACAACATAGTATGAAGCATTTGAATCGATCTAAAAGGGATGTTGCAGGTCTGGTAATGAAACTCCTGGGATTGAGAACAAACGGTTCTTGAAGTCCTCGAAGGTTTTTGTTGGGAAAATCCCCACATAAATTTTTCCTTACCGCCACTCCTGGTTGCTTGGCTGAGGGCCCATGCGATATGAGAGAATCCCAACACAAACCTGCAATATAAATTGGTGAGGCCCAAGAAGCTCTAAAGTTCAGTGAGTGTGGTTGGGGCTAAAAAGTCATAGATGACCTGGATCTTGGCTGGATCCACATGCAGACCATGTTTCTTAATTATGTAGCCTAAGTAATGGACCTTGTCCATGTCGAAGGAGCATTTTTCGAAGTTTCCATATAGTATGTGTTGCTACAGGGTGTGCAAAACCTGTTGAATATGCTGCAAGTGTTCTACCCAAGTTGTCTTGTATATGAAGATGTATTGGTGAAAGGTCGTAGGATATCATCCATGATCCTCATAAAATTTGTTGGAGAATTTGTCAAACCAAAGGGCATGACCAACCATTCAAAAAGACCTTCTTTTGAGTTGAAGGCGGTCTTCCATACATCTGTCTGCTCTATTGGGACTTGGTGGTAGCTAGACTTCAGATCAATCTTACTGAAGTATTTGGCCCCTATGAGCTGATCAAGGAGGTTGTAGATTCGGGGAATTAGGTATCGATTTAAGATTGTGATTTTATTCAGGTATCTATGATTAATGCAGAGTCACCAGGTCCCTTCTTTCTTATGCACCAACACGATTGGGCTCCCACAAGGAGATGATATGGGATGGATGTGCCCCTTGTGAAGTAGTTCTTGGATCTACCTCTTGATCTCCTCGTTTTCTAACAAAGAGTGGCGATAGACTAACCCATTGGGTAGCAATGCGCATGGGGTTAGATCGATGGGTTTCTTGACCTGGTAGTGCAAAGGTACCCCGGTAGGAGAAGATAAGATATTTGAGTATTCTTCCATGACCTTATCCACTTGCTTATTTTGTGTGGAGAGATCGGTCATGGAGGCCCTGGATGTGGCTGTGATATTTCACTCACTCTGAGAGAAAATCACAAAGAAAAAAAATTTCCCGGTCTGATAGATGACCTTCCTGCATTTCTTAGCAAAGATCAAGGAAATAACACTAGGGGGGACTACCCCGGGTATCTTGTACAATTTCTTCTTCAAAGTAATAATAACACTACGAGGCCTAGAATCATATACAACATGATGTCTCCATAAATAAGATTTTCCCAAAATAAAATTACAAACTTCGATAGGAGAAACATCACACAATACCACATCTTTGAAGGGCTTAATGATTTACGATAGTCGACATTATTGGCCGACGCGGAGATCACTTCCTTGGAGGAGCCATCCAATGGTGTTGGGTTGTGGGTGCGACTTTGTCAGTAGGGAAAACCACTTGATGACCTTTGTTGAGATGAGTTTCTTCTCTCTACCGTTATTAATGATGAAGTGCAGTAGGGTGCCTTTCACCCACATATGTGAATGGAAGAGGCACTCACCTTATTTTGGATCATATGGTTCACCATGTTGGAGCTTGGTGGTAGAAACGGTGGCACTAGGTTCCGCGCCAATGATCCCTCTTATCCTTTCTAGTTCTGAATCAGAGTCAGAACCAACATATGATTCATAGGCTTTCACTTCGACCACGAGAGACTACTTTGAGTGGCAATCAACAGTGTTATGTCAAGGTCTGTTATGTAAGTCGCACCACTTCCCAGTATATTTCTTTGTCTTTATGGTGTCCTTCTTTTCTTGTGGCTTGGACTGGTTGTCATGACACTGTCCATATTTTCTCTGTCCTTTTTTATGTGGGCTAGAGCCTCCCTTTCCTATATTTTTCTATGAGGGATTCCCAGGCCCAAATTGATGCATTTTTTGTTTGAGCTTCTGCTCTATTTTGATGGCATATTGATAGGCCGTGCCCAAGGACGAGATGTCCAGAAATTCTATTTTGGTATGTATGTATCTATGTAGAGCACCACAATACTTTAGCACTAGATGTCTCTCTGAATCTTTGATACCCAACTTGGTGCACAAGATATGGAAGATATTAGTGAAATTTGGCACTACTTGGTCTCTTTCTTGTCGCACTGTGGTCCATTTGGTGTACAAGTCGTCATAACTTCTGACATGGTAGTATTGTTCCTTAATATAATTCCTAAAGTATTCCCATGTGGTTGTGACTGTAAATAATGAGTGTTCCTCTATTTTATTTTTCTCACATAAATTTTCCCACCAATATTTGACATGGGGAATGACTTGGAGGAGCGCAAAAGTAATCTTTTCTCTATTTGAAAAGTTATGGACAGAAAAATACCCTTCTAGTAGATTCAACCACTTGTCTACAAAATCTGTGTCTATCTGACCTTCAAATATAGAAATATCGAAGTTTATTTTTTCCTTTAAGGGGGAGGTGCCTCCGCTTGAGGAAGATGTGTCACCTGTTGGTAGCCACTGAAGGATTTGCATGAAACTATCCATCATCTTGTTCCTTTGTTGCATGAAGGATTCCTCAAGTAACATTTTGAAAGGATCTCCTGTGTTGTCATCTTTCTTTTCTCCTGCCATGAGAGGTCACTTGGGCGTTCAAGAGATTTTGTCCTCAAGAGAAACAAGATCAAGATCCAATTCTTTGTACCTTGACCTAGTTGGGTAGATGCATTAAGATGGCAAGGAGAAAACCGCTCTGATACCATTGATCTAGATTTTATGAGCAGAACAAAATGAATACAGATTATTAAAAGATGCTTAACACAAGATAATCATTCACAAGAAGATTATTATAATGAGGCTTTGAAGGCATTTTTTACAATAAACCAGAATGTCACAAATCCTAGACATCCAAAAAAACTAACCCTAGGAGATGAAGCACCAAAATTCATGTGGGCCTCGATTGGGTAAGTTAGTACATCAACTTCTCGGGGTTGTAACTTTTGCATACGATCTTCATTTGGGGCACACGATAGCTCATTGGAAAGGTACAATCAAGGATATTAATTTTGGGGGATCAATAGAGCCTTCAAATAACATTGAGACTATAGCTCCATAAAAACATTCATTTAGGCCCTCAAAATGGCCCCGGAAGTTAAAAACTGCTAAAAATAGTAAATTACCAAAATTGCAAGAAAACTGTTTTGAGCCAGCTAGAAAAGTTGGGTGGCCATCAATATCCACCTGGATGATGTGGATATATGACATGCTCCAAAAACATAGAAAAATTGGATGTACCAAAGGAGTTGAATGGAATTTTCTAGACAGAAACAAAGGTTTTAGTAGGTATCCTTGTTCGTATACAAGTGGTACACAACAAAAACGTTGGCTAGAGACTTGATGAGAATTGGAGTGCCAATACTTATAGAGATGGATACAGTTAGGTGATATGCGCTTAGGGTTTTTTTTGGATAGTCAAGGTTCCTTTAGGCACAAGTTTCCATAGATTATAATCGAGGGTTACACTCACCAAGAGTACTCCCTTGGGAATGCATCCATTAGGAACATATTCCTTGGACATACTTGGGTGCTGACAGAAGTTTCCCTTGATGGACTTGAGGTGGATTGGACAAGTTTCCCCACTTAGTATAAGTTAGGTGAAAATTAATTTAGAGTGAACAAAAAAAATGGATAAATGATGTTGTAGATATGGATGAACTGGGAACGATAAACTAGGTTTTTGGACCAACAACGATACTTCGGCATGGACCTAGTGTGAGATGGAACAATTTGGCATGTCATCTTAAGGTGATCTTGAGTTCGCTTAGTGCCACATGACTTTCCAAGTGGAAGGTATTGTGATAAATATTACCCTGCGGATAGGCTAAGCTCCCCTTTTGACCAAGACCAATATCTTTGTTCCAAAGACATAAGTGAACAAGTGGTTACTACTTTCCCTATATATATATAAATAAATCAATCAAATAAGAGAGATGAAGGATGTGGTGTACATTGTTGCAATTTTCATCCTCACTACTACAATCCTTAGGCTTGATTTCCAAGCTCCTCAACACAACTAAAGTCTTGAAAAGACTAGAAAAGGAACTCCTCCTACTACTCTATATATTTAGACAAAGCATATCTATCTATGAAGACTGAAATGACAATAGACAAGAAAATGTAGAACACGTGAAATTGAATGGAATAGGCCAACTTTATATTAATTGGAATGTCACAAAAAGGTACTTACAAAGAATTATTGATGATGTAGTAACTTCTCCAATCTCTCCTCATCCATACCTTGCATGAAAACATTGGAATAATTTTTTTTATGCTTCTCGCAAGATCAAAGGTTTAATATATGAATTCTTCCTCGAATAATCAAAGGTTTTATACCTTTAATATCTTCTCCCATTCACCTTGGAAATACCTTTAATATATAGGATTTATATGCACAAACACCATGATAAAATGAGGTATATGGTTGAGGATATGGATTATTAAGTTTCTTATTAGATCCTAAGATGAATCCATAGTATAGGATTTGACCAAAACAACCTCATCCATGTCGGAACTAGTCTTTAGAAAGAGGTGGGAGATCCCATATTCTCCTCTAACAAGACTTGCACCCCCCTAGAGTGAGATATAGAGTGCCATTGGAACCCGTCAGTAGGATTAGGGGGATATTTAGAGCCCCCTCATCATGGGTATGGGAGCACCACTGATCCATATGGATGTCGGTGGCCTCCCACCTATTCCAACTGGTTCATTTTGGCAGTTTTTTTCCTAGTTTTCAAGTCCCTGACTTGCGGGGCCATTTTGAGGCCCTAAACAATGTTTTTAGAGATCGACACAGTCAAAAATTCCCTTTACTAGATTAGACCAAAATGTGTAGTCCTTGGATAGACCTTTGGAACGAGCTATCGTGCGCCTAAAGCAAAGATCGTATGCAAAAGTTACGACCCTGGGAAGTTGACCGACTAACTTTCCCAAACGGTGCCCACATGACTTTTGGCGCTTCATCTCATAGGGTTAGGTTTTTCGATTTCTAGGGTTTTTGACATTCCTATTTATTGTAAAAAGGCCTTTAGAGCCTCATTGTAATGATCTTCTTGTCAATGAGTGCAGCGTTTTCGATTGTGTCGATCTTTAAAAATGTTGTTTAGGGCCTCAAAACGACCTTGCAAGTCAGGGACCTGAAAACTAGGAAAAAAACTGCCAAACTGGAAAATTGCCAAAATGAACAGTTGGAATAGGTGGGAGGCCACCGACATCCATATGGATCACACCCCTCAAAAATGCCAAAAAATGGTTGGTATTTCCAAGAAAAGGGTGTGTTTCTGATGTCAGATGATAGGGATTCTTCTTCCAACATGACTTACGGATTATGACAAATGTTTTCATGGAATAAATGGGTTTTGAGACTCAACAAAGTGAATGAAACACTTGGTAAGGTGAATACGACACTTGTGACAATGCACACGCCACTTAACAAGGTGCATACGTCACTTTGTGACACTTGCGACACTTAGGGTGCAAAACTCAAGTGTGACATTTTGGTGTGTAACATATGACCCCTAAAGTGTGAGGTCATAAGAGAAATGATGGCCAGAAAACTTTACAAATTCTTCAATGTGAGGGTTTTGGATTAGGATAACCTAACAGAAGCTACAAACAATCAACAGTCCATATACATATATGTTCCATTTATGAGGCATGCATACCTATGCTCGGAATATGAGATGAATCAAGGCATGGTATCCAACCAATACGCTATGGATCCATGAGAATGATGACAAAGGATATGACCACCATAGATACAATTTGGATACATACCTCCATGACATGAACTGATCATAGCCATGAAAAATACATAGTGGAGATACGAGATGACAAAACATAGCCAAAGATCAATAAAATGTGGTTCTATTTGATAAAATGTATATCAATAAGATTGCCAGTATGGTGATTGTACTGAAATATTTTACATGCTCAAATGATCTCTATCGTAGACTAGTAAAATCACATAACAAAGTGAGTTCCTAACCCAGGGTATTCATCCCAATTTTGAAACGGTACAAATCTAGCCATATGAATAAATTACTTGATGTAAAACATGGTAGAAACTACTTGATTACCGATCATTAAGGTATATCATTAACAAGTGAAAGGGAAATCACCAATGATGACAATGAATTCCAAGGTACCCTAGTACATTCCACTGAATGTGAATAAAAGAGATGAGGTCAAACATTTGTGGAATCATCCGATCAGAGGTTAATGATGTAAACCTACTATTAGAAGTGACGAGGCCTACCATTGAGGCATGTAGGTCCCAAGGTACTAACTGGTTTCTATGTATAATTCCCGGATAATGTGTTGAACTCAACATGAAAAGACCCATCAAAGGAGGGCCTTTATGTAATCCCCATCATCGACACGAAACTGACAAAGGAAAGTGATATGATATGGTTTATCGAATGACTATGGCCATACACAAGAAATGGAAACTGGTAATACTATAGATGGATGGTTTGAAGTGAAACTTTCCTTGAACATGAGGAGGCATGAAAAATGAGTTGGCAACATTGAATCGATGAGTACCAAGAACATAATGTGACAACAATAATAGAACTTTTAAACTGGAAAGAAAAAGTATAACGAAACATGGAATTGGTATGAATCAGAGACAAGAAAATTACCCAACTGTAAGACAAGATGAAAACAGGTGCAATGTTCAAGGGTGAAAACAATAGCTTTCATACAGGATTCCAAAACAATTGACCTACTTCCTCCAATTTCCCCCCCATCATGATTTATGAGTACCCCTTTATTTTTTAACAACCTTGAGGAGGGTAACGAATTCTCGGTATAGCTCATCATTTGGATGAGTTCGTCGACATATGTTTAATGAACCTGAAGAAGGAGGGGTTCAGTCCTGTATGGGTCTTGGAGATTGGACTGACATAGTTCCTTCGATGCATATTTTTAAGAGCCCAAAGAAGGAAAACTTGGTGGATTTTCATGTTTAGAGAGTTTGAAAAGAACTTAAAGATGACTCTAGGTGTGATGTTTTTGTAAATTTAGTCTCTGAAGACCAAAAAAAGTGTAAAACAATACAAGAGATAACTCTTCTAATCATGCTTGACTAGAGTGTTCATTTTTCGTAATTAGTCTCACGAGGCTGAAAAAGAGATAAATTACCACTCAAAAGATTCTCTTTCAAACCTTTTAATGAGTGTGAAAGGAAGAAAGCTCACCCGACAATGTTTCCAGGTTTAGGGAGCCCGAAAAGAGTTTAAAGGAGACCACGGATGATTTTAAGGATGGAAATTTATTTTAAAATGTAGAAACCTTGGCAAATCTTGCTAATCCTTCATATGTCAACTATAAATGTTTGGCTATATTTTTGTAAAAATATTCAAATTTCCAAGTATTTTATATAGTTTTTAGAAAATTTTGGCGATTTTAAGGTAAAATAATTTTATCCTATATAATTTGGGAGAATCATTTTTAAAATAGAGAATCTCATTTTTGGAAAAACCATGAGAAATTAGCCCATGAGTGAAATTTAGCCCCTAAAATCATCCCTGAAGGAGACTACAAACAATTCCTTTTTCGTATAGATTTTAGAAGTCCAAAAAAGAGGTAAAAGTATACTTGGTAACCTATTCTCATGTATTAATGAGCATGAAAAATAACAAATAATGTGTCTGGTAACCTATTCTCATGTATTTATGATCAAGAGAAAGATAAAATAATAATATCATTCTAGAAAAGACTACTACGTTGCGATGGGAACTACCCTCAAATGAGGATCACTCCTAGTAGCATGTTTCTCTATAGGTATTTTTATCCTAGCTTGTGTGATAGAAGCTAGTGGCTTTGCTCCAGCATGATGTCCAGAGGCTATATACCTAACCCCCAAGCGCCATTTCCTTCGGGGACTCTTCTTATTTCCTTGTTTAGGCATCTGGTTACTAATAAGAATATTTTCACTAGGAGGATGAAAAGAAGCTTCAAGTACTCGATCCAGAGTGAGACTCGATTCGAATGGAGGGGGTTTTGTTTTATTTTTCAAAAAGATTGAAAGAGATTATGAGCTATGCTTGTAAGCGACTATTTCATTTTTTAAGGATCTTGACACATGAATAGAACTATGCTCGTTAAGACCAGTTACTACCAAAGGATCAGATGATTCTAGGGATTGTCGCACCTAAGTCAAAACCATATTTAGTGTGGAAACCTGTGGGGTGGTAGGAGAAGGAAAAGGAAACATACCCATGAGTGAGGAATCCTTAAGAAATCCTACTCCTATACTCTCAAGACTAAACTGTCCTAGAAAAGGGACATTATTCGCTGCAACATTATGGAGATATGGAGTTATATAGTAAAGTTGGTCAAAAGTGATGATTTTTCCTTGATAGGGAAATCATAAAATATGAAACATCAAAGATGTGACTACAGTCATCAAATAGAACCGACTATGACCAAGGAGCAAATTGTAATCCAACGATGCGTCAATCACTTTGATATGAACCAAAATAATATTACCCTTCAATGTCACAGAGAAATCTTGTAAGATTCCACAATCTTGGAAACCACGTCCATCAAACACTTTTAGGGTGGTTGGGTACTGGCCAAGTTTAGGAGAACTAATGGATCTCCAACAAGGAAAAGACATGGCATAGGTGGAGTCTCTCTCATCCAAAACAATCTGATGGATGTTCTTTCCACCAACTGAAATTTGAATTTGGAATGCTAAGAGGTGGGAGAGCCTCTCCTTCAAGTAATCCATATCAAATGTAATTAGATTCAACTCCTTTGGATCCATACCTTCAATGGCTAACAACATGGTTTTACATTGACTTGGAAGGTGTCGTAAAAATTCAAGGGTAGGCATATCATAAGGAGCCTATGCCAATTTTTCAACAATGTTGTAGTTTTATGCAACACATGCATTCAAATTAAATGTCTCTTTTTGAATTACTCTCTTGGGAAGGAGAAACGTTGCCTTAGAAATTGGTTTCTCATTATGAAGAGGAATGGAGGATGGAGGAGGAGTGGATGTGGAGGGATGATCGATAGCCTTTCCCTTAGCCTGATCACTTGGAGGAGTTTCATAAGTATTTTCTAGAGTCATGACATTAACTTTCTTAAACATGTACACCTCAGAGGTGCTCGAGGAAGCATCCCCATGGTGGGAATGACTTGCATTTCCCCCTTGTGGAGGGGAAGGTTTTTTTTCAACCAGATGTTACTACTGAATCCTTTGGGAGGTACCCTTGAAAAATTTAGAGATAACCTTACGATCAAGACATTATTTCGCGTAGTGGTATTACTCATAGATCATGCAAGGAAACTTAGCCTTCCTATTCGGTTGAGTATCAATAGTCTTATTAGTATCTTGTTAGTCAGGATATTCGTTTTATTTACCCTTGTTTTTATTCTTACCTCCTAGTTGCTGAGATGAAATGGATTGGACCGCATTTGCATTGGAGGTTTGAGGAGGAGAGGAAGTAGTCTTGGTGTCTGAAATGAAAATTGGTTCTAGATTAGATCTTGACAAATCATTCAACAAACGAGGAGAATGAGGGATCATATCGTAAAGTTTGTTGAATTGAGAATATATCAAGTCAAAATACTACGCATGACTGATAGCCTCCTCCTTAGTAACAAAATTTCTCATAGCAACATCACGGGTGATGGGAGGAAAGAGTGACTTTGTAAACCAATCTGCAAGGAGTTGGTCCAGAATGAGAGCTTTAATCAACCATCTCCACCTTCTCCACTCATGAATATTATCAAATATGTGGGTGGAAGAGGATTTCCAAAGTGAGGTCAAAATTTTTGTACCGGTCTCATACCGTATAGGCAACTGAAAATGCATCAGAAAATCCATGGAAAGAGAATTAAATTCCACAAAGGAGTTACGCAACAACTCAATATACCATTTCGTTGCTACACCTATAAGTGTTCTCTGAAAAAGTCTTAGACGAATGGAATCATCCTTCAAATATTTGGTAGCACACCATAAATGGGAATTCATAACATGATTGTTAGGATTGTTTGCAGGTTTTTCGTCGAATTTCGGGATGTGGGATGATAATTTGGTAGGGATGGTGGGACAAAATGGGGGATGTTGAATGGGATAATTTTTCAAATGCAAGAGATATAGAATATATAATGTAGTGAATATTGAAAGTTGTTGATTTGATCCAGATGGATTTCGGTGGCCTCCCACCTATTCCAACTGGCTCATTTTGGCAGTTTTTTCCCTAGTTTTCAGGTCCCTGAATTGCGGGGTCATTTTAAGGCCCTAAACAAGTTTTTTAGGTATCTCCACAGTCCTTGGATAGACCTTTCCAATGTCCTATCGTACGGCGAAAAAAAATATCATATGAAAAAGATATGACCCTGGAAAGTTGATGTACTAACTTACCCAAACGGGGCCCACATGAATTTTGGCGCTTCATCTCCTAGGGTTATGTTTTTTTGATGTATAGGGTTTTTCACATTACTGTTTATTGTAAAAAAGGCATTTAGAGCATCATTTTAATCATCTTCTTGCGAATGAGGGCAACCGTCTCTTCTCTTCTCATATATAAGCTACCACCATTCTAGCAAGCTTGTTTCCATTGCTTTTTACAGTTTCGTCTTATTTCCTTTTTAAATAGAAACCGATTTTATTGTATATGTATTATTTTTTGTTAAGCATCTTTTGATAATAATATTTATTCATTTATTTCTACAAATATATTCTAGATCAGTGGTATCAGAGAGGTCTACTCCTTGTCATTTTTAATGCATGTCCCCATTGAGGTCAAGGTACAAAGAATTGGGTCTCGAACTTGTTTCTCTTGAGGAAAAAATCTCTCGCATGCCCAAATGACCTCTCATGGTAGAACAAAATAAACATGATGAGATAGGATATCCCTTCAAAATGTTGCTCAAGGAATCCCTCATGCAATAGAGGAATGAGATTATGGATAGTTTTGCGCAAATCCTTTGGTGACTACCAACATGCGACACATCTTCCTCAAACGGAGGCGTCACCCCCTTCAAGGTACAAATCAACTTCAATATTCCTATATTTGAGGGTTAGATAGATGAAAATGTGGTAGAGAAATGGTTGAATCTGCTAGAAGGGTATTTCTCTTTCCATAACTTATAGAATAGAGAAAATATTAATTTTGCACTCCTCAAAGTCATCCTCCATGTCAAAGACTGGTGGGAAACTTTATGTGAGAAAAGGGAAACAAAGGAACCCTCATTATTTATAGTCGCATTCACCTAGGAGTCCTTCAGGGATGATATCAAGGAACAATACTACTCTGTTGAAAGTTATGACGACCTCTACACAAAATGGACCATGATGTGGCAGGAAAGAGACCAAGCGATGCCCGAGTTCACAAATATATTCCATACCTTGCACACCAATATGGGTATCAAATATTCTGAGTGACATCTAGTGCTCAAGTATATCTACGGTTTTCATAGATACATTTAGGCCGAAATGGAGTTTCTTGATGTCTCATCCTTGGGCATGACCTACCGATATGTCGTCAAAATCGAGCAGAGGTTCAAACAAAATATGTGGAAATTTGGGCCTCGGAGCCCCTCATAGAAAAATCCAAGAAATGGAAACACCAACCCGTAGAAAAAAGGACAGAGAAAATGTGGATAGACTTAGGACAACCAGTGAAGGCTGCAATAAAATATGGACACTGGAAAGACAAAGAAAGATACCGGGAAGTGGTGCAACTTCCATAAGATCCCTTGACAAAACACTGTTGATTTCTACTCCATGTAGTCTCCAGTGGCTGAGGTAAAAGCCTCTGAATTAGATGCGGGTTCTGACTTTGAGTCATAAACAGAAAGGGGGAGATATATCATTGATGCAGAACCCAATGCTATTATTTCTACCACCAAGCTCCATTCTGATGAACCATACAAGCCAGAGGAAGGAAAACACCTTTTTCATTCACAGATGTGGGTGAAGGGTATCCCGGTGCCCTTCATCATTGATAGCGGTAGCCAGAAAAACCTTATCGAAGTAGAGGTTGTCAAGTAACTCTCCCTACCAACAACGCTGCACCCGCAACACTACACCATCGAATGTCTCTGCCAAGGAAGCGACATTCACGTCAGCCAAAAATGCTTCATGTTATATGAAATCAATCCCTTGAAAGATGAGGTATTGTGTGATGTTTCCCCTCTCGAAGTTTGCAATATTCTTTTGGGCCAACCATATTTATGGAAACTTCATGTTCTATATGAGTCTAGGCATGATAGTGTTATTATTACTTTGAACAAGAAATTTTATAGGATACCCGAGGTAGTCCCACCTAGTGCTATTTCCTTGATCGCTGCCAAGAAATGCAGAAAGGTCATCTCTTAGAAAGGGAATTTTGTCTTCTTCGTGATTCGCTCACAAAATGAGAAAAAGATCGTAGCCACATCTAGGGTCTTTGAAGCCTACCTCTCCACATAGTAGAAGCAAGTGGATAAGGTCATAGAAGAATACTCAAATATCTTCTCCTCACCTACTAGGGTACATGTGCACTGTCAGGTCAAGCACCCCATCGATCTGGCCCCTAATGCATAGTTTCCCAATGGGTCAGTATACCACCATTCTTTGTTAGAGAATAAGGAGATCAACTGGAAGATCCAAGAACTTCTCCACAAGGGGCACAGCCGTCCCATCTCATTATCTTGCAGGAGCTCAATTGTGCTGGTACAAAATAAAGATGGAACCTAGAGACTTTGCATTGATTATCATGCCCTGAATAAAATCACAATCAGAAACTGGTACCGGATTCCCCAAATCAACGACCTCCTTGATCATCTCACGGGGGCCAAATACTTCAGTAATATTGATATGAAGTTTGGCTACCACCAGGTCCTGATAGAACATACAGATGCATGGAAGACCACCTTCAAGTCAAAGGAAGGTATTTTTGAATGGTTGGTCATGCCCTTTGGTTTGACAAATGCTCCAACCACTTTCATGAGGATGATGGACAATATCTTGCGACCATTCACCAATACTTTTGTAGTGTTGTATCTGGATGAAATCCTCATTTACAACAAGACTTGGGAAGAACACTTGTAGCATATTCAACAAGTTCTACACACCCTGCGACATCACCAACTCTATGCCAACTTGGAAAAATTCTCCTTCGACATGGAAAGGGTTCATTACCTGGGATACATCATTGATAAACATGGCATACATGTGGATCCATCCAAAATCGAAGTCCCCATGACTAGCCAGCGCCAACCACAGTCACTAAGCTTTAGAGCTTCTTGGGCCTTGCAAATTTCTAGCATAGGTTCAGGTTGGGATTTTCCTATATTGCAAGGGCCCTCAACCATGTAACGAGGGGTGGTGGTAAGGTGAAATTTGTGTGGGGCTGGTCCCAAAAACAAGCGTACGATGATTTGAAGCAGTGATTGTGCTCAACCCCAGCACATTCACTACCAGACCTGCAACAACCCTTTGATATCAAGACAAATGCTTCAGACTATGTTTTGGTCGACGTTCTCACTCAACACAGCCACCCCATCGCCTATCATAGTGAGACACTATCATATGCTTTTCATAATTACCCTACTTTCGAAAAAGAAATGTACTCCATTGTGAAAGCCTGCCTCCAGTGGAGACAATATATTCTTGGGAAGGAGAGAATTATCCACACTAATAATAAGCCATTGCAGTTCATGCCAACACAAGGAAAATTGTAGAATGATCATCATCAGAGGTGGTCCATGTACTTGCAAAAATTCCACCTCAACATCAAGTATAAAATGGGAACCACCAACCCCGTCGTTGATTTCCTCAACAGGCCGTCAGTCGTGACACTCACCATGGTGCTAGACTCTTGCGGCCATGAGACTTTTGGATGGCCCCAACTCTATGATATAGACCCATATTTCATCACCACCTTCCAAATGTTGGGCACAAATGCAGTTGTCGCTAATTTCCATCTTCAGGATGGGTTGTTGTGCCATCTAGGCCATATCTGCATTCCATCAAGAGAGAGAGTGAATATGATCTGGGAAGCCCACTATAGTTGGGTGGCAGGACACTTTGGCATCGAAAAGACAATGGAAATTCTGCAAAAACATTTCTACTAAATGAGAATTCGACATGAGGTCAACAAGTATATCACGTCCTGCATTGCCTATGCAATTGTTAAACTGGCCACTAAGAAACAGAGCCTATACGACCCTCTTCCTACTCTTGACATTCCATGGGAATCCATCTCAATGGAATACATGCCAGGCCTCCCATCCTCCAAGAGGGGCAATGACTGTGTTTTTGTGGTTGCGGATTTCTTTTCTAAGATGACGTCTTTGGCCGCCTGTAAGAAGAGAATCACAACATAGGCCACTACCAAGATCTTCTTTGAACGAGTCTTGGTACATTTTGGAATCCCACAAACCATTGTCTTAGATCGGGACAATCGATTTCTCAGTACATTCTTTTCAAGCCTCTGGTCATTGCTGGACACCAAGCTCACCAAATCCATGACCTTCCACCCCTAGAAAGATGGCCAAACCGAGGTCATAAATTGAATGATCATGCATATCCTGCACATGTATAATTCAAATAACCCTCACACATGGGAGGAGAGTCTCCCCTATGTTCAACATAGCTAAAACCGATCCCTGCATATCACAACCGGCCAAAACCCCTTTGAGGTGGGGTTGGGATTCCAACCATCGGGTGCCATAGATGTTTCACTACCCCTTGCGGTCACCTCGGCTGACTCATCTCCTGATCCAACTAAATTTGACAAATCCACGTGGTTCATTGAGCGCATCCAGCACATTCTCCAATAAGTTCAAGATATCCTACAAAAGTTCAATAACAAGTACAAGAAGTGCCATGATCAACATCGGGTGTAACATAAGTTTCAGGTGGGCGAAAAAGTTTGGTTGCACTTGTAGAAAGAGCGCCTTACATGACCTTGTAGTAAGCTTATCCCACTCTGTTATGGGTTGTACACCATCACCAAGGTTGTGGGTGATAATTCTTTAGAGCTTAACATTCCTCCTTTCCTTGGATTGCACCCAGTGTTGAATGTGGATATCCTTCGACCATATTTCCCACCATTATTGGACACCTTAGAGATAGAAGAATAACTGAAACCAATAGAGTTAAACCCCCACTGCATACAACATGAATATAGTGATCAGATTATGGACAAACAGATCAAGGGAACTCGCCATCAAAGGATCCAACTTTATGAAGTTGTCAAAGTAGGGAAACTCCTGCACCAAGCCAAGGGGCTCACCCGGGGCCAAATTCAGCAAAAAATTCCTCATCTGATGGGGGAAATTAATGCAATGGATACCAGTGATTCCTAAGGGGGAAGGATTGATCCATATGGATCCAGATTGGCTCATTTTTGTAGTTTTCCATTTTGGCAGGTTTTTCCCTAGTTTTTGGGTCCTTGACTTGCAGGGCCATTTTGAGGCCCTAAACAACATTTTTTAGGGCTCGCCACAATCAAATGGGTCTTTGATAGATAAAAAAAAAATGTGTATTCCTCGGATATACCTTAACAATGGGCTATTGTGTGCCTAAAATGAATATCTAATGCAAAAGTTACGACCCCAGGAAGTTGATGTACTAACTTACCCAAACGGGGCCCACATGACTTTTGGTGCTTCATCTCCTAGGGTTAGGTTTTTTGGATGTCTAGGGTTTTTGGCATTCCTGTTTATTGTAAAAAGGCCTTTATATCCTCATTGTAATCATCTTCTTGTGAATGATAACAACCGTCACATCTCTTCTCAGAGATAAGCTGCCACCATTCTAGCAAACTTGTTTTCGTTGCATTTTACAGTTTCAGCTTATTTCCTTATTGAATAGAAATGAGTTTTACTGTAAATCTGTAATTTTGTATTAAGTATATTTTGATAACAATATGTATTCATTTCATTCTGAAAATATATTATGGATCATGATTAGCATGCAGATACTGGTGTTAACCATATGGCATGGAAACACCAATAGGACCAAATCTAGGTTGCGGCAAGATGACAAAACTAGATGGTCCTCCCATATATGGTGGTTGCTTGGGTTTTTCACCCATGTGAGTTGGTTTTCCTAGTTTTCCACCGATGTATTGTGACTAAAAATATGGAACTCCTACATACGACGACTAACCTAATGGTTCCCCCATCTATTGTGATTGAAGGGACTTTTGTGCTGGAATCATGGGGTTTATGGATTGATAGGGAAAATTTCATTGTGGAAGAATTCCTACGGAATTGGGTTGAGCCCACAAAGGGTTATCAACTCCTCGAAATGGCTATCTAGGATACATGCCTATGGTAGTAGGATGGAAGAACTTGTAGGAGAGACTTTCCCCTAGGATTGTTGATGTTGCAACCATGTAGGTTTCCCCCCATTGAAACATTTCCCTCAAGCTGAAGGTTTCCCCCCACCTAAAGGTTGGACTCCCATTGAATATTGGCATCCAATGTAGGGTGTACTCATATGCAATGGTTGATATGGAGGCTGAGTAGCTTGTGTAACCATGGTCATGTGAATGGCTTGGGTGTTGTCCATCTGACTGATGGAATGACCAAGTAAATCACTTGGTGTGTGCATGGGTGGAAATAGTGAAGAAATATTATTACCTGAACCATGTGTGAAGGGATATGTATTCACAAGTGGTTGAGTTAGGGTTACATGATTCACCAATGTTCCCTGTAAAAAGGAAGCACCAACAGTATCAACTATAAGAGTTGTGGATAAAGATGAATTCCCAATTCCTTGAGGAAAACCAAAAGATGTTCTGTTCATGCCAAAAAATTGTGTATTGGTGTAATGGGTGGTAACTTGTAAGAAGAATAAGCATCCAACTATCACTTGGATGGTGGATCAATGAGTGGTTGGCCAAGTGGATCAGTGAAAAGTGGATTCATGTGAGATGAAAGGTTTTCTACGAAGGTTGTGACTGGTTATTCAACATGATGATCACTTCCAGGATCTATGATCTCAGACTCAAAAGTTTTATCTTTGATAATTTCTTCATAAGAAACATTATGTTTAGGTTCTTGAACATCAGGTTCCATACCTTGTATACTATGAATTCTCTTATCCTAAGGCCAATTGCGAAATTCAAAGAAACACACTCCTAAGGAAACTAAAATCAATCAGCCAAGCAATAATAGATTTAAGGATCTTCCGATGACATGATATCAAGCCACTAATGAAGAAATGAGAAGAAGTTACCCCAAACTCTACGTAACAACCCTTCTTGGTTCAAAAAATTCCCACTTTCACAGGATCACCCTCTAAGGTTACTGAGAGTGTGATATGACGTCTGCCCCAGGTACTATTGTAATCCCTCCACATTCACCTCTTTAAATACCTAGGAAAGGCCATTAATATTAACAACTCGCATTTAGCCTCTGGAAGGGTACAATCGATAGTTGGGACCGAATGTATGGGGAGTATATTAAAGTATGAAATTCTTCTAGAGGATCGAGGAAAAGTGGACTAGTAGAATTCAGAGGAACATGAATGGATTTAGAGTTCACGAAGAACCAAGACTAAATGAGTCACTGACACTTTAGGAAGGACCCCCAGTATACACTCTTTTCACTACGATTGGTCAAGATTTGGAGGGGTAACCTTTGTTTCTCTTTTGCATATGACCTCATTTTTACGTCTGTGTGAGAGGGGGTTCCCGACTATGATTATATGTAAGTTGGATTTGTTCACTCTTTAGTGCTATATAGTCTGTTTAGTAGTCTTGGACAATTTTATCACTTGTCCCTGTCCAAAGACTGTAATCATGTACTACTGTTGGTGTGCTAAAACCAAAAAATGCTCTAATTGATTTTATTAGTGCATGGTTGATTTTAATTGATTTTACTGAATAGGTTCACAGAGATAAAATTGATGATGCGAGAGAGAATTGAATCCAATCGAATGGAAAATAATGAGATGCAATTTGTTCTTTTAGATGAATTCTATGTATGGGAAGGAGAATAGTTCTATTCTTCTTAACACAAGAAAGCACTCAAAACTATGCAAATTTTCAATTTTTGGGATGAACATGATGCCAAACTACCAAGCATTTTTTTCCGAAAACCAAAATTCACATGCAAAAATATCTCTCAAGCTTCCTAAAGAATGCAAACATTTCTTTGTTTGATTATCTATGCAAGGATATATGCAAACTTTTTCTTTTCTTAACTTTAAAATGGAATGAAAGAGATCTATGTTCACACAAAGAAATACGAGGATAAAACGAAATCTAACAAAGAACACTAAAAAATGATGAGAACTTAAAGAAAACAAGTGTGATATAACTTGTTCGATCAAGGACTCAAATATGCAAAAGAGAAAGAAGACAAGAACTCATGAAAATCCTTAATAAATGAGCAGCAAGAAACAACATTCAAGGCTCGATTTTGGAAAAAAAGATAGTCATAATCATTATAAAGAGAGATGTTTTAATGAAGACAAAATGGCTCAATACCAAGCAACCTTTGCAAACCATAGTTGATGAAAAATCCTCAACAATCAAGAAATCTAAAAGATTTGCGAGACGAAGTTTAGAGAACTGAAAGGCCGAAAGAACCAAGCGATATTGTTAAACCAATGGGACCACAACTAGGAAAATTTTGAAAACTCAAAGAAGGAAATGAAAATGAGTAATAAATGTCAAATTCTCAAGCAAACAGAGTCAAATACAAACTAGGAGACTTTGGGATAAAATCCTCTCAAAAGTAGACTAAGAAGAACCAAGCATAAACAAGCAAAAACACCTAAAAAACAAGTCTGACACCCATGTTCTCAAAGAGATAGAGTGGTATGTCTCCCACTAGGAGGATTATGGTGATTTCTAGTCATCTAATGGTGCCCTGGTATTCACTACAAAGGAGTTCCAGTCAAGCTATTGGTGCCTTGGTGTGAACTACAGAGGAGTGTCAGTTTCTGAAAAATATCAAAAAAGGCTTCCACAAGCTCAAACTCAACAAAGACTCAATCAATGGCTCTATAAAATATTCAATGAGGAAGAGGGAAGGGGAAATATATCAAAATTAATCATCATACAATAAATATATAATCATAAGTAAAGATTTAAGATGAAACTGAGGAAAGACTAGTCAAAGTCCTTCCCTAGTGAAGTCGTCAGTTTTCTATTGTGAGAAATCTTACCTTGCAGATAGGCTAAGATCCCCTTTGGAGCAATACCCATATCAATGGTCCAAAGCCAAAAGTTCACAAGTGGTTTCTAATTTCTCTATATATATAACTCAATCAATCAAGCAACAGAGAGGAAGGATGTGGCATACCTTGTTGTGATGTTTGTCCTCGCTACTCCAATCCCTGGGCTTGATGTCCAATATCCTCAATGAAACTGAAGACTTGCAAAGACTAGAAAATGAACTCTTCCTGCTAATCTGTATGATTATAAAAAGTATATCTATATATGAATACTAAAACGACATTAGACAAGAAAATGTAGAACACATGAACTTGAAGGGAACGGGTCGGGTTTATATTAATTAGAAAACCACAAAGAGGCACTTGCAAAGCATGATTGATGTTGTAGTAACCTATCCAAGCTCTCCTCATTTAACCCTTGCATTAAAACCTTGAAATCAAAATGTTGATTCTTCTCCCAAGATCAAATGTTTGATATCTGAATTCTTCCCCAAAGAATGAAAGGTTTGATACCTCTAATCTCTTCTCCCCTTCACCTTGGAAATAACTTCAATATATAGGCTTGAGAGGTGCAACCACCATGAGAAAATGAGGGATATGGTTGAGGATATGGATTCTTAAGGTTGGTATTAGATCCTAAGATGAAGCCATACTATAGGAGTCAATCACAACAACCTCATCCAATTCAAAGTTGGCCTTTAGAAAGAGGTGGGAGATCCCATGATCTCCTCTAACTAGATTGGTGCCCCCCCCCAGAGTGAGAGACAAAGTGCCATTGGCGCCCCTCAGTAGCCTTAGGGTGATATTTGGTGCCCCCTCAGCATGAGTAGGGAAGTTCCACCCTTCTAAAATTCCCAAAAATGGTCGATATTTCCAATAAAAGGGTGCGTTTTTGTTGTTATATGATACGGATGCTTCATCCAACATGAATTAGGGATTGTGAAAAATGTTTTCATGGAGTCAAGGGTTTGTGACACTCAACAAAGAGAATGCAACACTCGGTAAGGTGCATATGACACTTGCGACAATGCATGAAACACTTAACAATGTGCATACATCACTTTGCCACAATTGCGACACTTAGGGTGTGAAACTCAAGTGTGACATTTTGGTGTGTAACATAAGGCACGTCTCATACATGTAAAGTGGATGCCTCATGAGATAAGGGGTGATTAAGAAGGAAGGAAGATTGGTCAAGAAGGTAGGAAAAAAAGGTCAACTTAGAGTGGTTAATTAATGAATATGAATAGAGGACCTACAAGTGGCAGGGATATGGATGCTTCAGTGTTTGGCTTGTACAAAATTATGAGTAGTCTTATGGAAGAGAGTTTTCCTTCATAGATTTGTACTATTTTAATTTAGCTGCAGGCACTAGTTGAACTCTCATTTGTGTAACATATGTAGCATTCTTATATATATGAATAATTGTGTTAGGCACCTAGCTTGGGTGCTTCCCATCCACATATGTTGAGTACTTGCGAAGATGCTCCATGTATGTTGACTGATTCTTGTTCGTTGTATGATTATGTTAATTTTTAAGAATTGGCCAAGTGTAAGTATTGTTGCATAATGTTTTGAAGTCATAGTTAGACATGTGCCTAGTGTGCTTGGTGGATAATCTTAAGTTGAGTAGGACATAATGCATCTAACAATATTTGTACCCTAAATTTAAGTTATGAGAAAAGATTTAGTGAAGAAGCTTAGTTTGATTGTAATAGACATAGGTTGACCAAGCCACTACAGTTGAAACACGGTAGTGCCCCATTGGAATGAATTAACACACCAAGCCATAGTGAAAGAATTTTAGGTAGACTGCAAGTCCAATACACTTCGTGTCTAGATTTACAATACACTACCATATGCTTCAACCGAATTTATTAGTCCCTGCTCAAAGGTAGTAGGGACTATTGTAAACGGATTTTTGTTTTTCAATAGTTTTACATGCAAACCAAGGTGTATGAGCCTAAATTTTAGGATTCAATGTCATCAAACACTTTTTCCTAGTCTATCGAATACTTACACCACTTTTTCCTAACCAATCCAAATATTTGAAACCTTATTTGGCCTCATATCGAGACAAGACACAATTTATATGAAATGTTTTGGCTTCAAACTTAGCAAAATGGTTAATATATTTTCATATAGAGACAAGGCACAATTTATATGAAATGTTTTGGCTTTAAACTTAGCAAAATAGTTAATATATTTTAAGAGAGTTATGGTGAGGTAAGTTAATGCTATATTTGATTTTAGCATTAATTCACTAGCATTAATTGTTTGTGCATCATTATCTTTGTTTATTTATGGTATAACAATGGTATAGTGTTTTGTTAAGTGTCGGCCATGCAAAATTCGTGTCCAGCAACGAGACTCCCAATCCCATGCAAAATTCGTGTAGAGTAATTGGCCTCCCAGTCGAGGCCTCGATTCCATTGATTCCTCGATAAGTTTGAGCTTGATTCGATGAATATGCTACGGGATCGCTTTTTCCAGGCACGACATCATGAACGTGGTTCGACCTGTAATCACCAGTCAAAGGTTTTCACTCACATGTTGTTGCAAACGAAAATGAAACAAAATGCTAAATCGTTTTCAACTGCGTTATTAGGCTTTTGAATGAACAAGATTTCGGATCGAGGTTTTCTGAACTGTTTTCGTCATTTTCTGTATTGACGTTAAGCAGGTAAAAGGTTCAATAGGAAAATCGGTGAATCTTTATTCATTTTTTATTCCTTTTAGGATATATTCTCGAAATCATCTGGAAAAAATGCTATTGTTCCTTCCAGATTTAGGAGAAACAAGCTAACGAAAATTTAATTTTAAATTTTAAATTTTAGATTTAGCTAGCAGCACCAGGTGTACAATACCTTAACGGTGACCACCAATTCTGTACTGCACCAGATTACCACTGCACTGCTATCATACAAGTTATAGATCGACCCATTCTTAGTCTCTTACTTGAACTGCTGATAAAATTGCGACTTGATGCTTCAATAAATACAAAAACAAATACAAAGTCTTGCTTTATTATTTTGTTTGACTCTTTCCATTATTTAACTAAAATTCAAAGATCGATTATTTCAACAATTTAGATCCAACTACCACCTTTTCATGTACCTTTTGTTGATATATAATTTGTAAGAAACATCATAGAAGCTATAGTACATATATAATTTGCAGTAGGTCACCAAAATAATCTTATATATGTGCATGTTTCAAATTCCAAAAAGAAAATGTTTGGATCATTTATATTTCATAACAATTGTCTGCTAGCATATGAAATATACCTGGTAAAAAAGAGAATTATGAGAATCTAAGGCAGATGGAATGACTGGTAAAAAATAGAATTATGAGAATCTAAGGCAGATGGAATGACTGGTCAACGAGAGCATTTTGCGAATCTTGTTATACAATTTTTATTTGCTGGAACACTTTTTATTTGTTGGAACGATGATAAAATGAACTAGATCTATGATTGGCAAGTAGCCTAGCTTCTTTGAGCATTTTGGACCTGCAAATAAATTACATTTAGTGTCGACTACTAAAATATCTAAAATTTCTCCCATATGAAACACCAAACAAATCAAAGTAACCTCCTAAAATTCTATATAATAATATAAACAATGCAAAAATAATAAAAACTGGAAGTTTAACTTTAGCATACCGAAGGAATTAGTGCAACATGTTTTTATGATCCATAGCATTTTGATTGTATGAAGAAACATTCTGCAACATATAGTTTTGTTGATAAAACCTTCCGTAAGAAAAAATCAAGAGTCTTTAGGAGTTTTTCTTTAACTTTAGCATACCGAAGGCATTTGTGACAGAGGTTTTTGTGATCCATAGCCTTTTGATTGTATGAAGAAACATTCTGCAACATATAGTTTTGTTGATAAAACCTTCCCTAAGAAACAATCAAGAGTCTTTAGGAGTTTTTCTTTTACTAAATCCATTAGTCAAAATCAAGAGTCCTTTTGGAGTTTTTCTTTTAGTAGAGTTCAAATCAGGAAGCATGGTGCTTCTACGATGCATGACAAGCACATAGTCTCCTTCATTATCTTCATAGGCTAGTACAAAAAAACATTGTCTATTGGGACAAGTATTCCGCATGGAACCTTCTAAAACTTTTTACATTGAAGACGTCTCAATTGCATACATATAAGAAAAGTTTTTACAATAGAAAAAACAATTCTTATGACACCATAGAGAGATGATCTAATAATAGAATCAAGTGATCACCAAATTGGCTAATTAGATAATAGATATGAAGTTTCACAGTCCCACATTAGCACCCTCCTCTAGCTTACATTGGGACCCTAAAATAACTTTGCCCCGACTTGTTAATTTGATTGATGGGGAACAAGTGAATGCTTGCATCATAGTTTTCTCCTTTTATTTCAAACAAAGCACTAAGTGATAATATCACTCGTAGTCTGTCACCTATAGGGGATAACAACTGAATGGGGGAAAATACCCAACATATTTGGATTACAAACATTTTTTTAGTTTAGAAATCAAGGAGGAGACAAGGAAACACAATACAAATGTCATAACCCATCGAAATGATTTTTTCACAATGCTTGATGAGCATTTCTATATTGCTAATTACAATGAAGAATTATGGGAAAAGTGGCTTTAGTTCTATCAATTTTCTATCTAGACAATGCACCAGTATATTGAGGTCTTCTAAAAAAATACAAGCATAAATATCAATTTTTGATCTTGAAAACATACTTATTTCAAGTTAAATTATTGTTTATTACCTCAACTATGTAATGAAGTTCCCCTAGTCCATATTATGTCTCTCTCATTTGATTTCTAAAATGCACTTTTGATGCAGGAGCATCGCCAACGTCAAGCAAGCGTGGGGCAAGTGCCAACACATTTTGAGCACATGATAAATTGTTTAAAACTTTTGAAGATTGGATGCGCCAAACCTAAATGTGATAGTTAAGGAGGGGCGTACTTATAGATTGTAATCAGACCTTGAGTGACCCGCTCTCCTCTGAAGGACTAAGAAGGCATTTATGTTGGTAGGTAGATTTAATGCACAGTTTAGAATGAGAGAGGGAAAACGGAATATAGACACCCTCATTGTAAAAATTGTAACATAGAAGGAGGAGCATTAGAAGAGAGCATAGAAGAGAAGCAGAGAGTTGTGTATAAGACCCCATGTACAGAAGCTCTGAATTAATACAAGAAAGATGTGATTCAGACTCAGGGTGTTCATGTATTCTCTGTGTATGCATCTTTAAATGTTATGCTCATGAACGTTTTACTCTTTCTGTCATGCAATTTATTTTATGCTATGTATGAATGATTTCTTGTTGGATGTTTGAAATCTGAGAGGAAAGAGAAGTCAAATGAGTTTCAATTGTTTCTCTCTCTAAGCAAGAGTTCCTGCAAGGAGGGCAGTTGAATTGTCCGCAGGGAGTGCGTTGACAAAAGCTTCAGAGGTTCGTCTCTGAAAGCTCAGGAGAGATAGCGTTTGTTCTCATATTCACAAAGAAGTGCAGTCAGGCACAGGAGCCGTGCAAGGAGTGCGCAGGCCGAGTAGAATCTCAGTGTTTTGAACCTGAGTAAAGTATTTACAGACCGTCGTTGTAGAGTGTGCGCAGGGTCGAAGAGTGTTTCACACTCCGAGTGATTGAAGGTTGCCGAAAGGAGTGCGTGCAAGGGTCTTCTTTAAGGCTCGAAGTCGTAACAAAGCTCACGAAGGATAAGGATTTTGAAACTATAGAAGGCAGCACAAGGAGTTGGTGCATATCAAGTGACTAGAAGACATCGGAGTTTGTGTCACAGGTGGATAAGTCTGGGAAGGAATCCTGGTTTTACTTCGCAAGAATCATCAGGGGGAAGAAACCGACAGTCAAAATTCTTTGTAGAGAATTAGTGAAATCCTGCCAACCGTCTGATCTGATAAAGGAGCAAGGAGGTTACGGCTGCATCCAGAGTTCAAGCTCAGGAGATCGTGAGCCGTTAGATCCTCACCTAGTTACCCGCCAGTCGTCCGATCTGGCAAGAGTTGTATAGGGTTTAAAACCTCTCGAGCCGAGTGAAGGTCCCAAAAGGTATCGGGATATCGGGAATCCCGTGGACAAGGGATCGGGAAAATCCACAGTGATAACTCCGATACAAATCAGGTTCGTCCATCTGTTGGGACACGTGTCAGGTGATCATCCAAATCGGAGATTCGGTCATCACGACTCACATAAGTGAGTGTTTTGTCTTTGCATTTGGCGATGTCCGAGATTTAATCAGAACTGTTCATTCATTTGGGACATGTGTCGAAAATCCAAAGAAGACGGGGTTCGATGTATCGCAGGTCTTGAATACAAGAAACACTTGCATTTTAGAATTACGAAGTCTGAAATCCTGAAAGGAGGAAAGCTCCGTTAGGGGTCCCAGCTGACGTCATATCGTCATAACGGGGGATCAGAAATTTCCACCATCAAAACCCCGAAGCAGACGAGGACCGTCCATCTTTAAGGATGCATGGCAACTATCTCAACTTTCAGGGAAAGTCTCGAAAAAGGAAGTCACATCGGGAAATCGGAATTGGAGAGATTGGGGAAAAAGAAGACAAAGGTGTTTCGGCATTTGACATCGCGAAGTCCCGAGGGAGATCCAGATCCATTAGTGTAGGAGATGATCACGACTATTGATCGTGTCCAAGTCAACAAGGGTTTCTGAGTGACGTCATATTGGGATTCAGAGAATTCGGGATCCGGAGGACAAGAGGTCACATACTTTCGACATCGGAAACCCCGAAACCGGATTTTCCCTTTTCCTGGCGTGAAGAGAACAACGATCGGGCCTAGGGGCCATAAGAAGTAGAAAATACATGTGGGTTAGTTTTTATAGAGATTCCAGTGGAGAATCAAAGGAGCCACTCCGGCTCGGGGTAAAGCTAGAACGATCCTTAAAGATCGGGAGGTCAGCGCAGGGGCCTTTGCAGAGGTAGAGGGAGGCACTGCGTCAGGTTTGGTATCAGAGCACATAAAGGTTCTTTTCTTTCTGTAGAAAAGAAAGGGAAAATTCACCATGCCGCCACTAAGGAGGGACAGACAATCACCCGATCCAGAAGAGGAAAGGGAAATGTCTAGAGGAAGGGGTAGGCAGGTGCGAAATCCAAATGTAGAAAGAGATCTGCATAACATACGCGCAAGACTTGTGGACATGGAGATAAGACAAAGGCGCACAGCTGATGTAGGAGATATCAGTGAGTCCGAAAAGTAAGATGATATTGGACATGAATAAGACGAAGTTGCAACTAAAGATGCAGCAAATGAACGTTTGATCAAAGCTATTTCAAGAATGGGTGCAAGAGAGAAAATGGAAATTCCAGTTTATGAGGGGAATCTGGATGCAGAAGAGCCTCTAGACTGGATTAGAGCCCTCGACACATACTTTGACTATGAATATGTTGAGGAAGACAAGAAGGTCAAGCATTCTATCACAATATTAAAGGGACATGCAACATTGTGGTGGGATGAACTACAAGCTGACAGACGCTACAAAGGAAAGCAAAAAATCAAGAGTTGGGATAGGATGTATTCGAAGATGAAGGAAATATTCATTCCTAGAGATTACCAGATTACTCTGTTTCGAAGAATGCAAAATTTGAGACAGAAGTTGATGACAGTGAAGGAATATACTAAAGAATTCTACAGGCAGAACATCAGGGTAGTTCATTGGGAAAGCAATGATGAAAAGGTTGCCAGGTACATGAATGGCCTGAGATATGATATTCAGGATGAGATGAGCATGGTAACCATCCGAACGGTGGGATATGCTTATTAGATGGCTCTAAAGGCTGAGGAGAAGATGAGCCGAAAGAAGGGTCAAAGAGGCCGAGGCAGAAGTCAAGCCAGGGGAAAATCAGTTGTCCAAGATAAAAATCAGAAACCTAGGGAGGACTGGAAGAAACCTCAGACTCGAACTGAGAGAGGTGGAAGCTCACAGAGAGGACGATATGTTGAACAGAGAGGACAACATACTGAGCAGAGAGGAGATTATGATGATAATAATACTTTTCCTCGTACTAGAGGTAGAGGAAGAGGAAGAGGTGGAGTGATAAAATGCTTAACGTGTGGAAAGAATGGACACAAATCTTATGAATATCCAGATAAAAAGAAAGAGGGTGGAGAGACTCACGTCGCTGAAGCACAAAGGCGATATGTTGAGGCAGATGATGCTGAAGGCGGAAGATCGTTGATGATGCGAAAGGTTCTTTTGACACTAGAGAAGGAGGTGGAGAATTCAACCCAAAGAAACAGACTTTTTCAGATTGCTTGCAAAGCCAGGGACAGGGTATGCAAGGTCATTTTGGATAGTGGTAGCACATATAATCTCGTTTCAACTGAGATGGTAGAAAAGCTGGAGCTGGAGACGATTGAACATCCAAGTCCATATAGAGTTTCATGGCTACAAAAAGGACATCA
>SNQJ01S0009083.1:192812-218494 GCA_010110895.2 Picea sitchensis
CCAATCGAAGGGAACAAGGGGAAGGTTAGCCCAGTTTAAAGGCCGCGTATTAATCCATGAGTAAAATGAACGAACCAATTTCAAGAAGGACAATATCAACTATTAACTACACTTAAATTGCCGATAATTAAAACAATAACAACGTATTTAAAAAAAAGGGAGAATAGGTAGAATCACATCCGCCTTATGCATTTCAGTGGTAACTAACAGTAGCCTATTGAGAAAGCCATATATTATTCTAACCTTACAATAACTCATTTGCCTTGGCGTAATGAAGGAATGCAACAGGAATGGTCTCTGAATCCGGCAGTGTGGTTATTCGGCAGTAACCAGAGGAGGGCAAGGAATTTAAATATCAACGACGCAGTATAACCTACGATTTAACTGGACTAAGGGACAATCTAATACCCCAATCCCGTCCACGAAAGGGGACGCCCAACCATAGATTCAACACGACCACTATGGGGACGCCCAACAACAACAATAATGCCCAATATAAAAATAAATTGCCCAACACAACGTGTACAAGCCCAGCAATAAAAGAATGATCCCAATACACATATAAAATGCACAGCCCACGGTATACACGCCCAACATCAAACGAATAAACCCTATACATGTGTAAAATGCCCAACACCCTGTATACACGCCCAGAACTGAAAAGAATAATCCCTACACCATTATAAAATGCCCAACACCCTGTATGCACGTCCAGAAATGAAAAGAATGATCCCTACCCAAATATAAAATGCCCAACGCACTTAAAAACGAAACCCCACTACAATTAACCGCTCACTGTAATAAAAATCGAAATCCACTTGAAAAACAAACGCCCAATACAAAAATGGAACACCCATAACCCCAACTATTACCCGCAACTCTAAACTGAACTGATTGAAGAACGAGAATCTTCTGAGTTTGAGGATGGGACAGGTCAATCACATCCATACCATCACCATCTTAGCAGTAATCACTATGCATTCTACCCTACTCAGTTTAGGAACATACCTTTGACTTATTTGCTTGCCGCGACGATTCCTTGCTCCTGCCGCTCCTGCTCCTGCATGCTGACTTCAATGAGCTCACCGGTACCTCCTAGCCAACGCTAGGGGTACTCTTCTTCCCCCTCAGCCCCCCGAGCCGTAAAGGGGACACACACAACCAGAGAGTCACTAGCTCCTCAGCTCACCTCCAAGGCTGAGCTACCACTGAAATGTGTTGAGGCTTCCCAACTCCTACCAGAAAATCAGTCAGTCTCTCTTCTCTCAGCATAGCAATCCAATCTCCCCAAAAAAGCCCCTTCTTTTCCCCTCTCCCATCCCTTTATCCAGACTCAAACCCTAATTCTTGTTTTTACTTAGGTTTTCCCCCTCTTTCTCTTTTGAATTTTCTCATCTTCTTTTTAGTTTAATTCGTTTATATATTTCATTTTTATTTTTCCTTTTTCAAAAATTCAAGGATATGTGCGCTCAATTTTTATTTATTTATTTCCCCATTTTTTTATTATTATTATTATTTATTTCCCCCTTTTTCATTTTATTAGTTTATATATTTCATTTTTATTTCCACATGCTTAACTTTATTGGTTTATAATTTGTTTATAATAAAACATACATATAGATATTTTTTCATTTTTCTATTAATAAACAAGCATTCATCATTTAATCTACCATTAATATATCTGTATTTTCAGGATTAAAGAGAGATTTAGGCGATGGAGAACCAGTATAGGGGAAAAGCAAAAGTTTTACAAAAATGAATAAAGAGGATTTACGAGGAGGGATGGCGATGCAGTAAAGTGAACTTAGACAAGTATAAGGGAGATGGACACTGGAAGATCCAGGCGATGGAAGATAGTTTTATTAAGTAGACAAGGATAAAGAGAGGGTGATGGTCTGAGTTTTTGTTTTGTTCTTATTTTTTTTGAATTTACATTTGTTAAGGCCACACTAAAATTCCACCCCCAGTTTCTAGAAGGTCTTAGGCTTAGGGTTTAGATTCTGAGCTAGGCGACGATTGGTTAAGGGTAATGCTTAAGGTTTTATTAGTCTTGAAGACTTAGGGCTAGTGGGCTGACTCCATCATCCACCTTTCTGCGTGGCGATTGCCCGCCGAGGTGCACCATGTCGCCAAGGGTCGCACTAGCCTCTGGAATTTCTTTTTGGCGACGTGCCCTTGAGGATGAACCAAGTGCTCCAAGGGTGCCACTTTCGGCCGATAAGTTTCTTATGATGGCGTGTCCTTGGGATGCACCACATTACTCAAGAGTGCCACTCGTCGGTAGATTGATTGGTAGACCTCTACATAACCCTGAACCGATACTCCAGCCGGTGAGCTAATTAGCAGGAGACTAGGACTCGGGGTGGTGCTTTGTTGGCTAGAATCATCGTGGCTTATCGTGAATTGACCCTCACGACATCGTGGGTCCCTCGAACTGAGTAATCGTTAACCTATAGTTAGAACCATCTTAGAAGGCGGTGGTAGGGCTTTTGTCCACCCTCTCCCTCAACCTCTATGATTATAGTTCGAGCCACGGAGGGAGTGCTAGAAGGCGGTGGTAGGGCTTTTGTCCACCCCTCTCCCTCAACCTCTCTGCAATTGTGTGTGGCCCCTTTACTCCATATGTGAGTCAAGTCGGCAAGCTATCGTCAGCCTGCATCACCCATAATCATGTCAGAAATGTCAACATCAAATCATCAATCAAATAAAGCATCATAATAAACATATCAACCCAAAAGCACACTCCCTGACTCAGTCCGGAGTCCAAGGGGGATCTACCGATGCCTCTGCATCCTCAAGGTCAAAAACCCTGCACACTCAATCAAACTGAATCAATAGCACCCATCTACATCAAATAGTAACACATCATGTCATCTGTCAATCACATCATAATCAAATATAAAAGGTCTAACATAAAAAACGGTCCATATCACTTGCGAGCAAGTGTCCTCAAAGAATAAGTGTTCTCAGTGCGCCAGAGCGGGATGTTACACGCATCCAAGAAAGGTTTAAGCAGAGTCATGATGCAAGACAATCGAGTGATCTCTTACATCTCGAGGAAATTGAGAAGGCACAAGGAGAACTATGCAACGCACGATTTGGAGTTGTTATCAATTGTTTATGCCTTAAGAGTTTGATGAAACTACCTTATTGGACGAGAATTTGAACTAAAAACAGACCACTATGGACTACAACACATATTTACGCAAAGCGACCTAAATGTGTGACAACGGTGTTGGTCGAAATTTCTTAGCAAGTACGATTTCAAGATTACTTACATAAAGGGAACAATGAACCAAGTGCCATATGCATTGAGTTGGAGACCTCACATCTTTTCAGTGTTTCCTCTTGAGACAAATCTATGTGAAAAGATTCTAACCTTACAGTGCGATGATGACTGGTACAAGGAGGTCAGGGATTTTATCGGAGAAAACACAATGATGATACCAAGATTTGAAGGATTTACGTGTGACGATGATGGATTATTGAGGATAAAAAATTGGATTTACATACCATTGAATGACGAGTTGAGGGGTTTTATCCTAAACAAGGCTTACAAAGCGGTGTACATGGCTCACCCAGGAGTCACGAAGATGAGGGAAGACCTTAAACCATTACTCTTTTGTAATGGAATGAAGGAAGACATAGTCAACTATGTGGCCATATGTCTAGAATGTCAGTAGGTAAACGCTAAACATATACATCCAATAATATTACTATAGCCACACGTTATTCTAGAATTGAAATGGGAGGTTATTTTGATGGATTTCATTTTTGGATTTCCACTAACGGCAATGAGACATGACTCGATTTTTGTGGTAGTCGACACTCTGAAGAAGAGTGCTCATTTTATTCCTATGCATACAATATATCAAAAACCTGACATAGCTAGAGTTTTCATCAGTAATATTGTGAGGCTACATGGCGTGCCTAAGAGGATTATATCCGATCAAGGATCGATGTTTACTGGATGATTTTGGACTATTTTCCAAGAGCCCTTGGGAACCCAACTTAAATTTAGTATTGCGCATCACCTAGATACTAACGGGTAGAATGAATGAACAAACCAAATCCTGGAAGACATGTTGCGCATGTATGTGATGGACCAACAAAAGCATTGGGAAGAATTCTTGACATTGGTAGAATTCTCATATAACAACAGTTACCAAGGCACCATTAAGATGGTGCCTTTCGAGTTTCTTTATGGGTGACCCTGTCAAACGCTCTTGAGATGGTATCGACTTGAGGATAGGTTCTTGGTGGGACCAAAATCAATCCAAGAAATGGAATATCAAATTCAAACAATAAGACAAAGGATCAAAGAAGTGCAGGATCAACAGAAGAGTTATGTTGATGCATGTCGTGTCGACTGTAGTTATGAAGTTGGTGATTGAGTCTTCTTATGGGTGAAACCACATAAGAGTTCTATCAAGGTTGGAAAGGGAGATAAAATATCTCCTAGGTTCATGGGACCCTTAGATATTGTGGAGAGGAAGGGGCCTACGGCCTATCAACTAGCCTTGTCTGATTCTTTGAGGCATATGCATGATGTTTTTCACGTATCTTTTTTTAGACATTATATTAGTGATCCTACACATGTTATTGACATGAGTTATTTGCAGGTATCGGATGAGGGGGAACTCACGGTTGAGTTGTTCCACATCTTGAATCATTATATTTGATAGCTATGACGTCGAACAATAGATCAGGTCAAGGTCTAGTGGGACAACTATAGTCCACACTTGATGACCTGGGAGGATGCGTATGATATGCACCAACAATTTCCATTTTTTTTTGATATATAGACTTATGATACTGTGATACACATTATTACGACACTTATATACTATGAAACTTTAGGATGTATGTAACATCCCACTCTTGCATGCACTGAGCAAACTTATTCTTTGAGGACACTTGCTTGCAAGTGATCCAAATTATTATACTTTTGGTCGTTGATTATGATTATGAGGCATTATGGATGTGAATATATGTTATTTTGTGTAGACAGGTGCTATTGACTGGGTTCTCCTAAGTGTGCAGGACTTTGGACCTCAAGGATGCAGAGGCATCGATGAAACCCCTTGGACTCTAGATCAAGTCAGGGAGTGGACTATTGAGGTTTGATTGTTGTATATATGACATATGTGAATCTGATTAGATGTCATGATTATGGATTTTATTTTTGACATGATGCGTTGGTGATACAGGCTGACAATATCTTTCTGACCAGACTCACATGTGGAGTAGAGGGGTCACACACGACAACTAGAGACATTGAGGGACATGTGTGGACAACAACCCTGCCACAACATACTATCATTCCTGTAGTGGCTCAAACTATAGGTTAACGATTACCTAGTTCAAGAAGACCCACGATGTCGTGTGGGTAGATTGCAACACTCACTCACGATGATTCTAAGGGGTGCGCAATAAGGCAAGGGCCTTATTCCTTAGAGGCCCTTAGTCTCCCACAATATGACCTGGTATCATATTGACTCTAGGGGTTTTTGATGTCTACCAAGTCACTCAAGAGGCAATTGGCACCCTTGGAGGACGTAGTGCATCCTGAAGGGCATGACGTGCAAGGGAAACATAATGAGGCGAGTGGCACCCTTGGAGCATGTAGTGCATCCTGAAGGGCACATTGTGCAAGGGAAAGAAAATGAGGTGAGTGGCACCCTTGAAGCACCTAGTGCATCTGGAAGGGCACGTCGTGTTGTCAACTAATGAGTGAATAATTCTAGACAGCCTTAGAACGAATAATGTGATAAGAAAGATTTAAAAACAATTTCGCTAACAAAAATGTCGCCCAACCGAGGAAAATAAAATTTATGTCTAAGTGAATATTTGCGATAAAAAATAATAATAATAATAATACCAATAATCATCATTAAACATGTGGCGAGAAGGGGGTAATAAATTCAATTAATTTATTAAAATCAAATTATATTGAGGGATTAAAATTTTAAAAGGGAATTGATTGTTTTTCTACTTATGGTAATTAAAATTTATTAATTAAAAGGGAAGAGGGGTAAAAGGTAATTTTCTGCACTTACTAATTTGAGTTTTAGATAAAAAGGGGAAAAGAGGGAAACATAAAAAGAATTTGGAAACAAAACGAAAAAGGGGGAAACATAAAGAAAAAGGGAAACATAAGGAAAAAGAAGAATGACTAACTCATTAAGGAATCTTGCATTTAAGAACTTTCTAAATTGAACTCAACTAGGATTTTAGTAAGGGCGTAAGTCATTAAAATGTGTAAGGGAATATGGGGACACCCAGGAGTGATTCTAAAAATGCTTTTAGGTGGGTGAGGAAAATAGGAGTAAATAATTAATTAATGAAATTAATTTTTGGTGCAACTAGGGGGATGGGTGACATGTGTATGGGAGAGATTTTTCTGAATTAAATTAATGAAAATTAAATTAAATGTTAATTTTGCAAAGAAATCACTTAGAAACTCTATATAAAGGATGGAGGAGGAGGAGTATGGATCTCTTCTTGGACGCGTAACATTACACTATAGAATTTTTGACTTGAGTGACTTATCTTGTGGGAGTTGGGATACCCATCTCGGGTAAGAGAGGTAGCTTGACATTTCGAGGCAAGTTGGTTGCTAGTTTTTCATTGGTTTAGTGTCTATGGCCCCTTTGCGGCTTGGGGGGATAAGGGGGAAGAAGAGTACCCATAGCATTGACTGGGAGGTACCAGTGAAGTCACATAGGTCGGCCAACGAGAGCTAGACAAAGCGCTTGGGACAACGACTCAGAACTGTCACCTTGGGCCATGCTACGCACACTTTTATTTTGAATGGTAGATTAATATTGATATTTTTCTTCCATTACTGTACTTATATAAAACAAATGTGTTTAATCAACGTTTTTAATCATGAACTTAAAGTCGTCATAGCTTTACGATCGCTGCATTGCATTGATTCCCTTGGCTCTGATCCCTGATTACTTGATTGTTTTGTTTGTTTAATGTCTATTATGAGGAGATTGTGCTTTATCTTCGAACTCATCCCTAGATCATCAGTCCACGCCTGAGTAGTCGACTAGGAGTCGTATCGATGATCGTCACTTCGGTGTTAATAGACCTATAGAGCCTAATTTCCTACTTTTATGTGCATGGATAATGAGGAAAGGATAGTGTTGCGCAGCTGTCTACCCCTGTTGATTGTTCCTAGTTGAGTGATTGTCTTGCGTCTTTGTTGGATTATCTCATTGGTATAACTCATTCCATTTTATTGATAAACCCCAACCTTGTTTGGTATCACCTCTGCATCTTTCGATGGCATTTTATTCTCTATGATTTTAATGACAGTTCTCAACTCCTTGATTGGTGAAATCTCAACATCATTAAGTTTTGAATGATAGTATTTTGATCTCGGTATTGACTGTGTATTAATTGTTGATTGCGATTGAATCTCTTGTACACAGTGACATTTATGTATTGGGCGACTGTGTTGAATCCTTATTACACAGTGCTTGTTTGTGTTTTCTTCCAAGCCTATTGGACTGCGTTTTTCTACCTTTAATTGCTCTATGTCTTACCTTATACTCATCGATTTATACAGTTGTACATTATATCAGTTTCCTCTAAGTTTTATTGACCATATTTGGAGTGCATTTTATTACCTTAGTACTCTCTACGTTTATAATGCTCACCTCTACATTTTGTGTAATTATGTCTCCCAGCAAGTAGTGATATTAAACTCTGTGATTTGACAGTTATTAAATGTCTGTGTTATTTCTTTTTACTCTAACATTACCAGCTATTGTATATATGCTATTTCCTTGACAATGATTTTTATTTAAAAGCGAGTGATTATAGTTAAAGGACAATGAATTCATACGATAGCAAACTAATGCCAATTTAAACAACACTTTTTCTTTGTTTACTGTGGACAACGATTTTAGACTTGACTTCAAAATTATACATTGAAGGACAATTAGATACTCATTGATTGATATAGATATATATGTCTGCGTTACTTAAGTTTCATATCCCAGTAGAGTGAAAACGATATTTTTTGTTTACGTTTTAAGTTGATATCCTAGCAGAGATCGATAACGAAATATCTATGTATGCTTTTTTTTTTAGTTTGATATCCCCACAGAGTGAAAAACGATATATAAATATGTCTGTGTTTTAATTTTTTGATATCCCAATAGAGAATGATAATGCTATATTGATGTTTTTGGTTTAATTTTTGATATTTCCAGCATGATAAATTCCATATGTATGCGTTTGTTTTTGGTTTTTTTGGTGATAATTTCTAGTGGATGCCCACGTGTAATGTCGTTTTGGCTAATCAATCCTTCCCAAGTCATTGGACAGAGTTCCAAATGTGAGAGTTTCATTTTCGCCACTATTGTTTTGCACAGTATGTTAGTTATGGCTTTATTGATTTTTAGTAATGAAATTATATATGTGGTAACACAGTGAAATATTTTATGACAACTATTGACAATATTATCATGCTTTTATAAGACAACTACAGACAGTGATACTGTTCAATAGACCCCAGGAAAACACTTGATAGACAATGGTATTATTTTATAGCCAGCATTATCTTTTAACCGTGCGTTACTAAACTGATAGAAAAGGGTGTTATGAATTAAAGTAGATATAGACTTAGTCACTAGAGAGTGTTCTCTTAGACAGTGTATTGACTTAGATGACAACAAACCAATGCTAGACAACCAATTGTGTTGCACAATGCCATTATACTCTTGTATAACAGTTGTTACCATTATTATTTATATTGTTGTTACATTTATTATTTATATTGATGTTACCTTTATTATTGAACAAGCATTGGTAGCATTATGATGTACATCTTTTGTAAACGAATTATTCTTTTATGTGAATAATTTTCTATTCAGCTGTGTCAAAACCTTTGGCATACAGTTCTAGTTTTAAATGATATAAATTTCATAAGATAGCAACCTGGTTCAATTTTATTTAGCGATTTAAGACAACAAATTATTATAGTTTCAGTTCTATAAGATAATGGGTTCAATTCTAAGGAAGGCGATATATACTTATCTAATATTGGGATTTGGATTATAGTTGCTATGATCTTTGTTTCAATAATAATAATTAAATTTGTCCAGTTGATTTTGTTGCATAAGAAAATTATTGTGTTGAAAGAATGATATAGTTGTCTTGTTGACTCGTCGGTTGGGTGCTATGGATAATGATCATGTGTTGGGTTTGCATGCCTTCGAGGTTCTATTTACTAGTCATCGAGGCTGTGGTGTTGGTATGGTGGATGTTTTCCTTTATCTTGTAGGTGTTGTCATGTTTGTGTTTGGTGGGTAGTCGTGTCTATTTTTTATTATGCATGTCTCACCCAACTACTCGCTGTGCTAGTGCATTGAATCATTGTTGTCTTTTTCCTGATCTGTGTGCATGTGTTCGTCGTCAGGTTGTGTGGTTGAACTGTTTTCGTTGTTTCCTTCATATCAAAAAAAAAAATTGCTTCGCTTGTAGTCGTGATGAATTGGGGTTGTTACATAAATGTAACATCCCGTTCTTGCGCACACTGAGCGAACTTATTTTTTGAGGACAGATGATTGCAAGTAATCCAGATTATTATTCTATTGGGAGTTTGATTATTATTATGAGGGATTATGGATATAATGACATGTTATTTTTTTGTATTGACATAGACAAATGCTATTGACTTGGTTCTCCTGAATGTGTAGGATTTTGGACCTCGAGGATGAAGAGGCATCGATGAAACCCTTGGAATATGGATCGAGTTAGGGAGTGGAATATAGGGATTTGATTGTTGTATATATGACATATGTTCATCTGATTAGATGTTATGATTATGGATTTTATTTCTGACATGATTCGTTGATGATGCAAGTTGATGATAGCTTTCCGACCAGAATCACATGTGAACTAGAGGGGTCACGCACGACTACCAGAGATGTTGAGGGAGAGGTGTGGAAAACAGCCTTGCCACAACCTACTAGAACTCTTGCCATGGCTTGAACTGTACGTTAAAGATTACTTAGTTTTAGAAGACCCACAATGTTGTGAGGGAAGACTGCAACAGTTGCTCATGATGATTCTAAGGGGTGGGCAATAAGGCAGGGGCCTTATTCCTTAGAGTCCCTTAGTCTCCCACAAGATCACCTTGTGGAGTATTGACTCTAGGGGTTTTTTATGTCTACCAAGTTAGTCAAGAGGCGAGTGCCACCCTTGGAGCATGTAGTGTGTCCTGAAGGGCACGTCGTGCAAGAAAAATGACAAGAGGAGAGTGGCACCCTTGGAGCACATAGTGCATCCTGAAGGGCACGTCGTACAAGGGAAACAAAATGAGGCGAGTGGCACCCTTGGAGAAGCTAGTGCATCCTGAAGGGAATGTCGTGTTGTTAACTAATAAGTTAATAAACTTAGATGGCCTTAGAATGAATGATGTGATAAGAAAGATTTAAAAAAAAATTCCCTAATAAGAATGTAGCCCAACCTTGAAAATTGAAATCTAGGTCCAAGTGATACTTTTGGTAAATAATAATAATAATAATAATAATAATAATAATCATTAAACATGTGACGAAAGGGGGTAAGAAATTCGATTAATTTATTAAAATCAAATTATATTGAGGGATTAAAATTTTAAAAGGGAATTGATTGTTTTTCTACTTATGCTATTTAAAATTTATTAATTAAAAGGAAAGAGGGGTAAAAGGTAATTTTCTACACTTGCTAATTTGAGTTTTAGATAAAAGGGTAAAGTGGGAAACTTAAAAAGAATTAGGAAACTAAGGGGAAAACAGGGAAACATAAAGAAAAAGGGAAACATAAGGAAAAAGAAGGATGACTAACTTAGTAAGGAACCTTTCCTCTAATAACTTTCTAAATTGAACTCAACTAGGAATTTAGTCACGCATTGTCACGCATTGTTATAAAACGTGACAATGCATGACAGAATTCCTATAACAATTTTATCTATAACAATTATTTTGTTATATGTTGACAGCATTTTATAGAGATGACAATGATTTGCATTTGAATGACGACGAATTTCTGGTTGAGTGTGACTGTGTTGATTGGTTGCAGCATGTAGAATTTTTACAAGAAATATATACCTGTGTCTTCCATTATATATTTATGTCTAATTTTTAATGGTAGGTCTGTATTCATTTTAATTCGTTGACTGTGAATTTAACATATCCAGAGAGTGTGGTTGGGAATTTAATTTGATCAGAGTGTGTATGCAAATTTTAAAATAGTGATAGTGACCCGGTATATCCTGCGTTTTTAATGATAGACAGAGATACCATCCTTGTGTGTCCCCTGGATCTATTGACTCTTCAGCCTCATACAGATGGGAATATATTTATGATATGACACGAAGATGACATGAGCAGTCTTTGAGTTTTAAGCAAGGATGGAAATTAGTGGCAGTAAAGCCCACACCCCATTTCATTCATCGCCTTCTTACGAGATACCTCATAGATTATCGTCATCTCCTTAGGCTTTTTATTTGTTATTCTTCTCTGTTGTAGTATTTTCAACAGTCATTCAAAAACCCTCGGTATCTACGATTCCAAATTGTTTAGTCTAATTGTGTGCGATAATATTAAATTGTAGTAAGAAATTTTATCTTTGTGTGCGTGAGTTCTTTAGTCTAATGGTGGGCTGATAATATTAATTGGTAGTAAGAAATTTTATCATTGTGTGTGTGGGTTCGTAACATTAAATTGTAGTAAGAAGTTGATCATTGTGTGGGGGCTCATAAATACAAATTTAGGAGACATGTTTTCAATAAGAAACTATATGTAATCAAGATGGAATTTTTAAATTACAAAAGTTCATCATAAAGTTTGAAGTTGAGAAGGAAGCTAGTACGTTTGAAGGGGTGCTTGATTTTGTTCCAATCTTCCTTAGATGTTATTCTAGATATAATGTTTAATACCTCTTTATTTAGATCAACATCCTACCTCTATCTTTATCTTCCTTATATAGCGTGTGCCTTAAGTCGAATTGTAAGAGGTGGTTGGTCATAGTCATTTCCCCACACATGTCACCTTGTAGGAAACAATAAATCCTTCGGTTAGTTACGTAATTTAATTGTGAGTGATGTCTTATTGGGTCTTGTCGACCTATTGCTTGGGGGCGTGGGTGTAGTCTTCTTGTCAATTATTTTGGTCCCCTAGTGCATTGAAACCTTTCTTAGGTTATTGGTCTGGATTGTTAAGTTGCACCAGGGTTAACTTCATGCCTATCGCCTTGAGAGGACATGATTCTTGTTGAGGGGATCATTGCAAGCCCTGATGAATAGAGGCAAATAATAACCTGGCCTGAGTTTGGTGCTTCCTGATTTGGGAGTTTTCTCAATGTATGTGATGTTGGTACTTGGTTCTGTAATGCCTCATTGCATTTGGTTTTGCGCTCCATAGAGTTTTCCTAGTTACTGGTCGTCAAGCCATTGTGTCGGTTTGTTGGTTTTGTCCTTTAGATTGTAGACGTTGTCTTCCTAGTGTCGAGCGAGTAGTCATTTTTGTCTGTCTATTGATTATCACATGTTTCATCTCATTTCCTAATGTGATGATATGTTGAGTCGTTGTGGTCCACTTCCTGATCTGCATGCGTTGTGTCATCATCAAGTTGTGTTGTTTAATAGTTATCGTCATTGCCTTCTGCCTAAAAAAAAAAATTGCTTTTGCATCGAGTCACTTGTATTCATGATGATGGGAATCTTAAAATAAAGAGTACTCTTTTTGAGTCACTTCCTCTTTCATCATCCTCGTCATATGAATAAATTTCTTCTTTTGGATAAAGTATTTTCTTGAAGAATTTCTTTTTTTTTGTAACATCCCACTCTTGTGCGCATTAAGTGAACTTATTCTTTGAGGACACTTGCATGTAAGTGATCCGGGTTACTATACTATTGGTCATTTTGATTATGATTATCAGATATTGTTGATTTGATGACATGTTATTTTGTTGTATTTATGTAGAAAAATGTTATTGACTGGGTTCTCTTGAGTGTTCAGGACTTCGAAAATTGAGGATGCAGAGGCATCAATGAAACCCATTGGAATCTGGATCAAGTCAGGGAGTGGGTTGTTTGGGGTTTGAATGTTGTTGATGTGACATACATACATATTATTAGATGTTATGATGATTGATTGTTATTCCTAATATGATTCGTTGATGGATGCAGGTTGACGATAACTTGCCGACCAGACTCACATTTGGAGTAGAGGGGTCAGGAAAGAAAAACAGAGACATTGAGGGAGAGGTGTGGAAGCATCCCTTCCATATCCTACTATCACTCGTGTCGTGGCTTGAACCGTAGGTTAACGATTACCTATTTCAAGAAGACCCATGATGCCGTGATGGAAGACTGTGATAGTCACTCACGATGATTCTAAGGGGAATGAAATAAGGCAGGGGCCTTATTCCTTAGAGGCCCTTAGTCTCCCACAAGATCACCTGGCGGAGTACTAACTCCAAGGCTTTGACGTCTACAAAATTTAGTCAAGAGGTGAGTGGCACCCTTGGAGCACATAGTGCGTCTTGAAGGGCATGTCGCGCAAGGAAAATGGAAAGAGGCAAGTGGCACCCTTGGAGCACGTAGTGAGCCTTGAATGGAATATCGTGCAAGGAAAAAAAAAAGAGTTGAGTGGCACCCTTGGAGAACGTAGTGCATCCTGAAGGGAACATCGTGATTTTAACTGGTAAGTGAATAAACCTAGTCAGCCTTAAAATGAATGATGTGATAAGTAAAGTTTAATGACTAATTTTCCCCTTAGGAATTGTCCCCAAGCCTAGTGAATTAAAAACCTAGGTCTGAGTAGAACCTTAGAATAAAAAAACAACAACTAATTAGACGTGTAATTGGATTAAAGTGGAAATTTTAATTCCCTAAGGTTCTTTGTATAAAATTTCAATTCACTAAGGTCCTTTGTATAAAATTTTAATTCACTAAGGTTCTTTTATACAATTTTAATTCACTAATATTCCTTTTATAAAATTTCAATTCACTAAAGGTTCTTTTATAACTAATAAGAGAAATTCAAACTTTAATTATTAAAGTAAAAATAAAAAATAAACGAAATTATAATGGAGGATTAAATTCATAAAAAAAGTAAATGGTTGTTTATCTAAACTACTAATTTTGAACTTAGTTATAGAAAGGGGAAACTTAAAAGAAAAGGAAACTTAAAGAAAAAGTGAAACTTAAAAAAAGGGGGCAACTTAAAGAAAAAGATGGAGGTCTAACTTAGTAAGGAATCTAGCCTTTGGAACTTTTTATTTATGCACTCAACTAGGAATTAAGTAAGGCATAAGTCATTTAAAAATTGTAATAGAATATTGGGATATTGAGGAGCATTTTTAGGAATGCTCTTGGAGGGTGAGGGAAATAGGAATATTTATTTAATTAATAAAATTAAGTTTCTGGTGCAATTAGGGGATCGAGCGACATGTGTACGGGGGAGGTTTTTCGAAAATAATTAAATGAAAAAGGAATTTAATGAGAAATTGGGAAACTAATTACCTGAAAAATTTATAAAAGAGATGGTGGAGGAGGAGATGAGGACACAGATGGTTTGCATAAAATTACGTTGTTGAAATTGTATCTTGACTCAACTTTCTCTTATAAGAGTTGGGATACCCAGCTCGGGTAACGAGTGGTATCTTGACCTTGCGAGGTGATCTGGGTGCTATCATTCTATGGTATTGTGTGTGTGGCAACTTTGTGGCTCGGGGGGCTCAGGGGGAAGAAGAGTACCCCTAGCATTGGCTGGGAGGTACCAGTGAGGTCACATCGGTTGGAAAGTGAGAGCTGGACAAAGTGCACACGAGACATCGACTTCGGAGCATTCACATTTGGCTAAGGTATGTCTATTAAAGTTGTTACTTGCAATGAAATTTAAATTACACATGTTTTTTTTTTATGTACTTGATTGAAGATTTCATTACCATGATCTTTCTCGCACATGCATTTCTACGGTAATTGTAATCCCCTTGTCGCTTGATTTATTCAGTAAGAACCCTTGCTATCCATTGTATCCTTTATTTATGAGTTACTGTTTCTTTGTGCGTGGCTAGAATGAGCCCCAGACTCAAAACCTTGACTACGTTCTTGTATCTCTTGCCTGCGTTTTCTTTATTCCTTGATTTCACTTTTATTTCATCATTTTCTTCTTCACAGAGAAGATCTAGATGCTAATTTGTGTTTTTATCCTCTATTTTGTGTTCCTTTAAGTTATTAGTTTGTGCCTGAGTAGTCACCCAGGAGCCGAATTGTCTGTCTTCACTACGATGTTTAAGACTTAGATTCAAATGCCCTGCTTTCCTATGCATGGATAATAACTGTAGGAGAATTCTCTGCCCAGCAAGGAATTCTCTCCTCAACATTTATTCTCTCCAATCCACCATAGTTTTTTTCTCTGCGTTGATTCTCAGGGTTGTTTGGGTTCTCTACGTTGATGATCTACGTCTATTATTTACCGTGCTCTGTGAATACTTGCGGTTGATAGCCTAGCGAATTCACTGCTAGGTGCAGTGAAACCACCCTTCAAATCTCAGATTTATGTCTCTCTACGTTTTTATTTTTCCCTAGAGAATAGCATTAACATATATGCATTTTACTCCACGATTTGTACAGGTATCTCTGCGCTTTTGATTGATTCATCTCTGAGTGATTACCCTCTATTTTTTCCTTGCGAATGAATATCTCTGCATTTTTGTTGATTCATCTCTAATCGATTAATCATTGTGTTTTCTTGTAATTGATTATATATGCATTTTTTTTGGTGATTATCTTTGATTTTGAATGATTAATCCCTAAAGGATTAATCTCTGATTCCTTGGCTCCTTGCAAAAGTGGAAAAAACTTTTTTTCTTTTCTTTCCCAACAATCTGGGTGACTCGTACCAACCTTATACCCATTCTATTTTCCTCATAAAAGGTGAGTTATCAACAAAGAATTTACTTATGCTCTAAACACAATGATCTGATTTTTATCCTGCGATTGAATTGCATTTGAATAGTGAATTTATTTTACTCTATGATTTTCCTTTTATAGATAACGATTTACCCAACCTTTACACAACATTCACACCACAAATTTATGGGTGATTTACACATCCTTTACACAACACTCACACCACGAATTTATGGACGATTTACACAGACTTTGCACAACATTCACACCATGTTTTTTTGGAACGATTTACCCATCTTTCACATAGAGATTTCCCATAAATGATTATTGTTAGACAAATACCTTTGTTAGACAACGTTTCTATAGTTTTATCAATCAATAAACTTGTTAATGAGCAACGAATATGATAGACAACATTTATATATGTGAATATGATAGACAATGAATGTGATAGACAACATTTTTATAGTTTTATCAATCAATAGACTTGTTAATGTACAACGAATATGGTAGACAACATTTTTATCTAATAGACAATGATTTAGTTAGATTGTTGTTGACAACGATGTATCCAAAAATAAAGTAACCCTTTTTACATAGCAATATATTCATTAGACAAGAGATATATCATTTAGACAACGATATATTTATTAGGTATTGATATGTCATTGTTGTTGTCAGCGATTATCATTAACTAAAGTAATATTTATCAATAAATACAGTAATGTCGATATATAATTGTTAGATAGTGATTTTCTAGACAAAGACATATTTGCTAGATGACAATTTGTTAGATAGAGATATGTTTGCTAGATACAAATATAGAAAGGCTTGATATATGAAACATATAAGAAAACTCTAATGTTTCATCAAGTTTTATTTTGGCCAGAACTCTCTCTAAAATGAAATTGCACTTGAAAATTGAGATTGAGGCAAAATTTTCTAATAAATTGATTTGTGCATACTTCATCAAATTTATCAACATTCGAGCACTTTAGTAGTATTTTAATTGAATGTAGGACATAATGGTTTTAAAAAGATATTGTTGCAATAATGTTCATGATCCTTACCACAATTAGATTATTTGTTTTTATATGTTAATGGTTTTACATATATGTCTTATGACTTATGCAACAATAGATTAATTGTTCTTTTATATAGAAATGGTTTAGTTATCAATCTTACATATCAATTTGTTAAATTATGCCACAACAGATTAAATGTTGCAATGGTAATACATTAATGGCTTAAATGCATTGGAAATAGATTACTTAATTAATTGCAATGATAATAGTTAACTCTTTCACACTTGGTAATAATGATTAACCATTAATGGTTTATGGTTTATTTGAGTAATAGTTTAATAGCTTGCACAAGATTAATGGTTGAGGGTTAATAGTTTTACTAGATAATCAATTAATAGTTTAACCATTAAGTGGTTACTATGTGCCTTGTGCCTTAAGTTGAATTGTAAATGGTGGTTGGCCATAGTGGGTAGACCACACATGATTTCCTTGTAAGAAACAAGAAATCCTTCAGTTAGTTGAGCAGTTTAATTTGAATGATGTCACCTTGCATCTTATCTACTTGTTGATTGGGTGCTTGGGTGTAATCTTCGTGTATTTTTGACAGATAATTTGGTCTCCTAGAGCGAGGGATTTAGCTTGGCTTAAATCTCTATATATGTCATGTTGCGCATGGTTACTGTCACGCCTATTGCCTTGTGACGACATGATTCCTAATGAGGGGATCATTGCGCGTCCCGATGGATAGATGCAAATGATAACCTAGTCATGATCCTGTGCTTCCCGATGTGGGCGTATTGTTTTTTGTAATTGATGTTGGTACTTGGTTCTGTAACGCCTTAATGTGATTTTTTTTGCGTGCCATAAATGTTTCTAGTTACTAGTTGTCGAAGATGTTGTGTCAGGTTATTGATGTTGTCCCTTAGCTTGTAGGGGTTGTCTTGCGTGTGTCACGCAGGTAGCCATTTTTATCAGTCTTTTGATTATCATCTATTTCGTCTAGTTGCATGATGTACTAGTGTGTTGGGTCATTGTTATCTGTTGCCTAATTTATGTGCATTATGTTTATCATCAAGTTGTGTTCATTAATTGATGTCATTGTTACCTTCCCTCTTAAAACAAATATATATATATATATATATAAATGCACTTGTTTTGCGTCGCATGTAATTGTAACGATGGGGGATGTTACATATGTTATCAAAGCGGAGTCGAACTCCAACCTGGGATCACTATGACTCCCATTGATTATAAGGTTCCTAATTAATTTGATTCATATTTGTGCAGGTAATCATTGTTAGAGAATGCCACGGAGGTAGATGATGGGGTGCTAGGGGAGGAGGTGTGACACCTCCAGTAGCATCCTCGCCCGAGGGGTCTAACCCCCAAGGAGATGAACCAGTTGTTGGGTAGGAGCAGATAGTTGTGGGTGATGTGGTTGGTCTAACGAGGTCTTTTCAACATATGTCTGAGGCACTGATCAACCATTTGGATATAGATGAGGCTAGGGCGCCGACACCCCCAAGGGTCCATCGTGTGCTCTGGTCGGTACTGGTAGCATTCACCATGAAGTCAAGAAGGTCAAATTTCCCGAGTTCTTTGGTTCCTTGGATGGTGTAGCCGTCGAGGCATGGTTGGAGAATATGGCGTTGTTCTTTTCACTTCGCGAATATACCTCCAACATGAAGGAAAGAATGGTGGTATTTCAACTAAAGGGGAGTGCTCTTCTATGGTGGAAGACGCTCCTACCACAATTGAACATGGTCGTTGAAGACGTGTCATGGGAAATGTTCGACAAACGGTTTTGAGAGAGGTATCTATCAGAGGAATTCATTGAGTGTCATCTCAATGAGTTCAACGCCTTGTGACAGGACGGTCGTACGGTGCCCGAGTACGAGGCCTGTTTTATGGAACTTCTTCGGTATGCTCCGCACCTAAATACTGAGAAACTTAAGGTCAACAAGTTCGTGTTTGGCCTTAATGTCAACATTTGTGTAAAGGTTAGGATTTTGTGCCCTTAAACCTTGCATGATGCCATTCAGAGGGCCCTCATAACAGAGAAGGAGATTATCAGTGGGGTTTAGATAAGGACTCCAGCCAAACCAACAGGTCAGGTGTCATCTGGTGCGCAACAACATCAGACACCAGCTAGACATTCACCAGGATGTCATGGATTCCATAGAGGATCCACTTTCACTACACCTCTCTAACCAACGCCTCAGCAGAAAAATCCTTAACGAGGACCATAGTGCTAGAAGCAACGTCGACCAGATTCGCAATAATTTAGGCTTGTTCAGTAGAATAGACCAGGATTCCAGGCCGGTGGGTCATCAGCTTCTACTTCAGGTACCAGGAGTACTGGACCGAAGAAATGGTGTTGGAAATGTGGGGAGCCACATTACCAACGTGATTCCCTAGTGGAGAGGACCAGAGCATCTGAATCAACCAGACCCACTACCATGGGGGATTTGGGGAAGGCCCATCATATTCATGCAGTTGTGAATAACTTCCAGGCATAGCACCATTTGACGATGCTTGAGATGTCAGGTACCATCGCTAACGAGACCCTTAGTATTTTGATAGATCCAAGTGCTACAAAGAGTTTCATTTCTAGTGTATCCCTCAAAAGAATTAATGTAAATGAAGTTGAATAGGATGAGTTTAGCTTTGTAGAAATGGCTTCAGGAGCCAAACGGAAGGTTGGTGGGAAGGTTACAGGTTGTAGCCTTAACCTAGGAGAGTTTTTCATCAGGGCCAATCTGTACATCATGATCTTAGGATCTTATGACGTCGTGATCGATATGCACTGGTTGGAATCGCATGAGGCAATACTCAACTATAAGAAAAAATGGTTGAGCTTGGTCGATGATGAGGGAAAAAGACATGTGATTTTAGCTTCGAACCAGGGATTTTCCCTGAGGTTCATCTCTTCCTTTCAACTACAGAACAGAATGCGTAAGGGATGTAAGATTTATGTGATCCTTGCATTGAATGAGTATGTAGTAGAGAAAGGTCTAGAACACCTTCCGGTGATGAGAGACTTTGCGGATGTCTTCCCTGAGGAGTTACCTAAGATTCCACCGGAGAGGGAGTTGGAATTTACCATCGACCTAAAACTGGGAACTGAAACGATAGCAAGAACACCTTATTGAATGTTGACCTCGGAGTTATAGGAGTTGGGAATGAAACTGAAGGAGTTGTTCGACCTAGGACTTATACGTCCGAGTGTGTCACTGTGGGAGGCGCCTCTTATTTTCATACGAAAGAAGGATGGTTCGTGGAGACTCTGCATTGACTACCTTTAATTGAACAAGGCAACTGTCAAGAATCAATATCCGTTGCTAAGGATTGATGATTTGTTTGATCAGATGAAATGCGCGACGATGTTTTTGAAAATTTACTTGAGATCAAGGTATCACCAATTATGGATCAAGGAGGATGACATACCTAAGGCTGCCTTTAAGACAATGTTTGGACATTACGATTTTATTGTTTTACCATTTGGACTGATGAATGTGCCATGGGTATTTATGAGTTTGATGAACGAGGTGTTCTGTGAATATTTGGACAAGTTTGTCCAAGTATTCATTGACGATATCTTGATTTACTCTCAGACGATGGAGGATCATGATGAGCACTTGTGGATGGTACTACAGTGTCTGCAAGAAAACAAATTATTTGGGAAATTGTCTAAATGCTCATTTTATCAATCAAAGATTCACTACATAGGGCATGTCATATCCATCGAAGGTATCACCATGGATCCAAAAAAGGTCGAGGCTATTATGGAATGGCCTACATTGACGAATGTCCCCTAAGTGCATAATTTCACAGGTTTAGTGGAATACTATCGACGGTTCATCGAAGTTTTTTCAAAGATAGCAAATCCGATCACGGAATTGCAGAAGAAGAACAAGAAGTTTGTTTGGACAAAGAAATGAACGGAAGCATTTCAGAGGCTCAAGGAGATGTTGACAACAACACCAATACTAAAGGTCCATGACATGGACGTGGACTTCTTGGTATGCACTGATGCATCCAAGGAAGTATTAGTTAGAGTCTTCATGCAAGACGGTCGAGTGATCACTTACATAACGACAAAGGTTAGAATCCATGAGGAGAACTATGCGATGCACGATTTGGAATTGTTAGTCATTGTTTATGCCTTGAGAGTTTGGAGACACTACCTTATTAGACGGAAATTCGAACTAAAAATGGACCACTTTGGTATACAACACATATTTACGCAAAGAAACTTGAAAACACGACAACGACGTTGGTCATAATTTCTTAGAGAGTACGATTTCAAGATTACATACATAAAAGGAACAATGAACAGAGTGGTGGATGCGTTGAGTTGGAGACCACACATCTTTTTGGTGATGCCTCTTCAAACGAATCTACGTTAAAATAATCTAACTTTACAGCGCGACAGTGACTGGTACAAACAGGTCAAGGATTTTATCAGACAAAACATAATGATGCTCCCAAAATTTGAAGGATTTTCTATGGACAACGACGGATTATTAAGATTTAAAAGTCTAATTTATGTACCACCCAATGACGGGTTCAAGAGTTTGATCTTAAATGAGGCTCACAGAGTACTGTACATGGCTCACCCAGGAGTCACGAAGATGAAGGCATACCTTAAACCTTATTCTTATGGAAAGGAATGGAGGAAGACATAGTCAACTATGTGGCAAGATGTCTAGAATGTTAGTAGGTGAATGCTAAACATAGACATCCAGAAATATTACTACAACCACATGTTATTCCATAACCGAAATGGGAGGTCATTTCGATGGATTTCATTATTGTATTTCCACTGACCGTAAGAAGACATGACTCAATTTTTTTGGTAGTCGACACTCTGATGAAGAGTGCTCATTTTATTCATGTGTGTATGACGTATCATGTAACGACCCTAATTAAATAAATATTTAAATATTATAAAGTAAAATTATTTAAAGAAAATAATTGTGATTAATTAAGTAATACTCTAACTACAGATCACATTTAATGACCTGAGAAATAAATTTAAAAGATCAATGAATAATGTTAAAAAAATGGTTGCGTATGCAGAGAGGGAGCCTATGAATCCCGAGAAGATAAAACATTTAAGGAGGGAGAAGGGACAGGCATGGAGGGTGGTTGGAGGAGTAACTGCATGAGTCGGCGAAGGAGGAATAAGGGAAAGGGGAATGTTGATGGGAGGATCATTCGACAGAGGAGAGATTTTCTGAGGACTTTTGGACTTGCTGTGAGCACAGAGTTTGGGGCTGTGTCTTTTGATCATTTGAGGCACTCAGTTGCTGGAGGTTTTGGGCATGGGGGCCAGGATATCTGTAGATATCCTGGAGCTAGGTAGTTTTCCTAGTTGGCAGGGAGGACAGTAGTTTTGGGCAGTTATTTTCCTGTTTGTGGCAGGGTTGATCTAGTAGCAGGAAGCTAGAAGGCAGGAACGAGGCACAGAGGCAACATAAATTAGCATCAGAACCAGGTACTTTGTTAAGTTATGTATTTATTTCTTTCTTCCATGAAATCAATATTTATTGATAAATCTAAGTTACAGAAGTTGTTGTTATAAGAATCACTATTATGCTAAGAAGTTATTGTTTTAGTTTACGAAATAAAATGTTTATGAAACTTAATGATGTTTAGAAATATGTGGTTGTTACATATGGTATCAGAGCGTCTTAGTTCAAAATCTGGGCCTGAGGGCCAAAACCCCGAGTGTTAACTCCAGCCATGCTTAAACTACAAACAAAACACGTTCAGTTTGACCCAATATGACTGATACAATACCCGAAAATATACTCAGGTAGTATCCCTTCATTATCCAAGCAAATGATCTCATAGATGTATCACAAGCAACTGCTTTAGGCAATATCCTGTATCTGGATTATGTATGGTTACTACAGTTTTAGTCTGAATATTGAATGGAACGCCCTTTAAATTAAGTGGCAACAAACCAGATAGTTGAAGGATCACTTCCCACAAAATGGCTACCATTAAAGCAGGCTAATAAAGCTATTAAGCATGAAAAACAGAGAAGATAACTTAATTTTACTAAGCAATACTTGTTAATGAAGTTTCGGGCAAATTAGACACCTGAAATCGATGGAAGTGTCGAAGGAAGCTTCTATGGAAGGCTTGAAGTTGGAAAATTTAATAACTGCAAGAATTGCACTATATAAAATGCAATAGGACTTTTGCAGGACCTTGAAAAGGCCTACTTCATCTTGAATTCACCTAAAATGAGGAACTACCAATGCGCAATAAAAAAAAAAAGAAGGGGAAATTATGAAGACTAGTATTGCACAGGAAGTGTGAAAACTACTTGCCTGTATTAGCCTCGGTGAAGTTTTAAATAATGTAAAAATCTCAAAGAACAATAGGCCAATATAAATTTTAACCGTGCCAAAGAGAGAAATTATTACACTGCGTAGAGTTTCATGCAACTAGTCATTATCCCAAAGGAGAAGCTGCCTTTCTGCAGGAGAACAGATCTAAGCCATCAGATCTCGGGCGAAATCCCGTCAGTCATTAGATCTTGAAAATTTGTGCAGGGTTTAAGTCTTAGCGTGCAGAGGAGGAGTCCAGGAAGAGTCATCGAGATATCAGAGTCATCGGGGTTTTGTAAAGCCAAATAATCGAGACCTTAAGGTTCTCGAAATCCCGAGAACGGATCCTAGCCATTGATCTCGACAGGACACGTGTCAGTGTTCTGGGGAGGAATTGGGATTTTACCCATTGGATATTTCAGGAGTGTGGAACTTGTGCATGTTGAAATCACAATCTGTGATTTCTCAATAGAATCGGAGCTGTCCAAACAGCAGGGACATGTGTTAGGAGATCCGTCAGAGTCAGAGATCGAATTGAAAGTCCCATGCACATGACAATGAGAATCGTGATATCTCGAAACATGATTTCCCGACGGGCAAAAGTACATAGTGGGGACCACCAGGGTTATAGTGGTGGATAGGTGTCGTGTCACACCGAACGATCGCAGATCAGGGTTTGGGAAAACACAAGTCCCGGAACTCATGGGTTTTGGATTCGTGAACTCGCGAACTCCGATACACCAAGGGTGGACAAGTGTTAAAAGGTCAACTCTCACAATGGGGTCAATTCTAAGTGGCATCAGAGATCGGGAGTCGGGGATCCGTGAGGACAGTGGATCACGATAGCGCAAATGCCAATTTCCTGACGGGAAAATTCTCGATAAAAGCAAGGAACCCCGACGAGATCTGAGTTGTTCATTTCGAGGATGCGTGGAAATCATCTAACACCATCAGTGAAATCTTGATAAGAGGGATTCATCGGATATCGGGAGTCCCAAAAAAATAGCAACAGGAATTGTGAAATCGCAAAACGCGATTTCCCGATAAGCCAAGGGACAATGGGGCCCACGGAAGAGTCAACGGTGGACAGGTGGCATCGGGTATCGGGATATCGTGAGTTTCATGGAAAAGGTGTCCATGCACTACGAAATCGCGAACCTCGAAATCCGACGTAATTAACTTAACTCTTAATCCTCGATTAAAAGAATTAATTAATGACAGTTTGATTAAGACCTAAACATATCGCGAAATCGGAGATTGGGGTTTCGGGAATCAATATGCATCGAATCTTTGTTATGGGAAACCCTGAATCCCAATAGGAATTAGGACTACGGTCACATAGGTGCAGGTCACGTGGGCCTCGATGTAGCCGAAAGGGCTAACACACAAGGAAGAGTCACATTGGGTATCGGGATATCGGGAATTCTGTAGACACGGGACTCATGCAATGCGATATTGCGATATCCGAAAACCCGAAAAGGGACAGGGCTTTGGCCTTGTGGTACAATGGTCATATGCACCAAGAACATAGCCCGAAGGGCTAACGCACAAGTGCCATATCAGAGAATCGGTAATCGAGAGTCCATGAGCACAGGAAGCACTCGACATCGGGCATAAGGAATCCCCGAAACCCGAAATTTAAGTGGGGAATTTTACAGTTAGGAGCCAAGGGCCGTGAGAAATACAGAAGACAAGGTATATGCATATAACTACATGAATATGCATAGACGAATACAATTATAAATATAAATGAATTAAATTAAAATAAGAATACCAAAATTCGTACAGAACGGGAATTACAAGCAAATCATTTTGTTCAAAAGAGGAAATTACCATTCATTACCACCACGTAAGGAAGGTCTATGCAATTTATTGATACAAATAACCCCACGTTCTTCATGAAGGTACTGAAACTGTGCACAACATGCAGACTGAATCGAACCTCTTACTATAGATAAGGGCGAGCTCCGCAAAATGTACAGACAAGGGATTGGTTCCCAATAGTTCAAGGAGACTAGACTCTAGGTCCTGGATCTTATCAGGGGCCATATCAATATACTCTGTTTCTGCAAAATGAACTGGTAAAGTGCTCAGAACAACGATGTGGAGGTGAGCCATGGCAAGGGGGATTTTGAAAACCACTGAGAAGAGCAGAGGCAGATCTGTGATGGACAAAGACTGATGCGAGGAAAGTCCCAACGGATGAGAAAGTGGGACAGAGGAAGAACGCATAGAGAGTTGAAAAGTTGACAGGTGTAGAAATTGGGGGTTAGATACGAGGGAGCTTATGAAATCCGGACGAGCACGTGGAACCCATGCGTGCCCGAACCCTTGGGTATATGCTCAATTATTATATATATAGTATAGAGTGTAAAAAAAAATATAATTTAA
>SNQJ01S0009083.1:225844-250934 GCA_010110895.2 Picea sitchensis
GTCGAAGACCTCTGAACTTGGTAGGGCCATCAATGCCCGCATCATCGTCGTTGATTCTTACCATGATCATTGCCTATTATTCAGAGTATGTTCCTTTGCAGAATTGTCTTCTGCCTTTATCATTCCGCCCCCGAGGGTGCTGCAGTTGTCTACACCAACACTTATGTCATCCTTTTTCAGAGTTACATAACACGAGCATGGGGCATGCCCGCCTCGTTTGTACACAATTTTATATTTTTTTGCACAATTCTCAGAAGGTCGGGTCCTACTGGTTCCTTTTTTCTCCAACGGATCGCTCTGCACGATCGCACTATTTCTCTCCCTTACAAAAACATTCTCAGTAGAAGAAACATTGATGGATTTCGGCTATACATATGCTCCTAACCTCATCCATCAGGGGGCATCTGTTATCACTGAAATTTCGTCCGCACATGGCGACAAGAACTTAGCATCGTCAAACAGTAATGAAGTCATTCATGGCACTGAATTAATTTCATAGCAGTCCAAAAAGGTCAAAAACTATACAAAGTAACCAAAGATTGAAGAGCACTTTACAGAAGCTAGGTGCGTGCGCACATGCACGGAACAGGAACGTACCATGCGCGCATACGCGCATGATGCGCGACTGTTGGTGCGAAAACCCGCGCACCTGCTAAATGACGCATTTATTGAAATTGGTCGGCCTCCCAACCACTTATGGATCATCTCTCAAGCCGATTTGACCCTCAAATCTGAGCTGAATCCGCATGGTAGGCGGGTCAAAGACCTAATAAATCCCTAAAGAGCCTCTTTTCACACTACAAAGGAGTTACATAATCACCCAATGCAATGATATAAAAAGCCATGAAGAAACCTCATTTTCTCAAAGAATTTCATGTAATGTTATGCTGCCTAGATTGTTTTAAGGACTCAATCCTTGACAAGACCACTTTGGCACCATTTCATTGAGCAATCCACCTCTCCATTGACTGGATTTGCAAAGGAGTTCTTCCACCACCATTTTTATTTTTTCTTATTGTAAGGAGAGAAAGTTTGTGAGGGTCCAAGAGCCTTCCTTTGGTGGAAGCAGGGACTCATAGTCCCCTTTCTTCATTGTGCTTTGATTTCATCAATAGATTAGCCTAAAAACATTGGTGATATTGGTCTTTTTGGGTTTTGTTATTTCAATATCCATGTGCTTATAATTTTAGTTTGTTTTAGTTTAATTCTTGCTTATAGTTTTGTTTTTCTTTCTCTAACTCTTTCCTCTACAACTGTCATGCTCAGCAAGACCCAACTAGGCATGTAAGCACCTCTCATTTGCTCACCAAGGTGACGAAGAGGGTGCAAACAATGATGATTTATTGTTTTTGCTGACATGATTCATTGATGGATGCAAGATGACAATAACTTACCAACCAGACTCACATTTGGATTAGAGGGGTCACGCATGACAACCGGACACATTGAGGGAGAGATGTCGCAGTATCCCTACCATAGCCTACTAGCACTCCCGCCGTGGCTCAAACTATAGGTTAATGATTACCTATTTTGAGAATATCCACAATGTCGTGAGGGAAGACTATGGCATTCACTCACGATGATTCTAATGGGTGCACAATAGGGCTAGTGCATTATTCCTTATAGGTCCTTAGTCTCCCACAAGATCACCTAGTAGAGTATTGACTCCAGGGCTTGGACGTCTACCAAATTTAGTCAAGAGGTGAGTGACACCCTTGGAGCACCTAGTGCATCTTGAAGTGCACATCACACAAGGAAAATGTAAAGAGGAAAGTGGCACCCTTCGATCACTTAGTGAGTTGTGAAGGGAACGTCACGTAAGGAAAATGGAAAGAGGCGAGTGGCCCCCTTGGAGCACGTAGTGTGTCCTGAATGGCACATCGCAGTTTTAACTGGTAAGTGAATAAACCTAGTCGGCCCTAAAATAAATGATGTCATAAGTAAAGTTTAATAACTATTTTTTCCCTTAAGAGCTATTTCCAAGCATAGTGAATTAAAAACCTAGGTCTGAGTAGAGCCTTAGAACAAAAAAAACAACAACTAATTATACGTATAACCAGATTAAGGTGGAAATTTTAATTCCCTAAGGTTCTTTCTTTAAAATTTTAATCCACTAAGGTCCTTTGTATAAAATTTTAATTCAGTAAGGTCCTGTGTATAAAATTTTAATTCACTAAGGTTCTTTTATAAAATTTTAATTCATTAAAATTCTTTTTATAAAATTTCAATTCACTAAAAGTTATTTTATAATTAATAAGAGAAATTCAAACTTTAATTATTAAATTAAAAAAATATATATATTATAATGGAGGATTAAATTCATAAAAAGAGTAAATGGTTGTTTATCTAAACTACTAATTCTGAACTTAGTTATAAAAAGGGAAAACTTAAAAGAAAAGGAAACTTAAAGAAGAAGTGAAACTTAAAAAAAGGGGGGTAAACTTAAAGAAAAAGATGAATGTCCAACTTAGTAAGGAAACTAGCCTTTGGAACTTTCTATTTATGAACTCAACTAAGGATTAAGTAAGACGTAAGTCATTTAATAATTGTAAGGGAATATTGGTACACCGAGGAGCGTTTTTAGGAATTCAATTGGTGGTTGAGGGAAATAGGAATATTTATTTAAATAATAAAATTGATTTTCTGGTGCAACTAGGGGATCGGGTGACATGTGTATGGGGGAGGTTCTTCGAAAATAATTTAATGAAAAAGGAATTTATTGAGAATTTGGGAAACTAATTACTTGAAAAATATATAAAAGAGATGGAAGACGAGGATATGAGGACACATCTGTTTTTTGTAACGTTACGTTGCTGAAATTTTATCTTGACTGAACTTTCTCTTGTGTGAGTTGGGATACACATCTCGGATAATGAGTGGTAGCTTGACCTTGCGAGGTGAACTAGGTGCTAGAATTCTTTGGTATTGTGTGCATGGCACCTTTACATCTCAGGGGGATCAGGGGGAAGAATAGTACCCCTAGCATTGGTTGGGAGGTACCGATGAGGTCACATCGATTGGGAAGCGGGAGCTAGATGGAGCACGTGCGTGATAACGACTTTGGAGCATTCATATTTGGCTAAGTTATCCCTGTTAAAGTTGTTACTTAGAATGAAATTTAATTTACAAATGTTTTTTTTTTCTGTACTCAGTTGAAGATTCCATTCCCATCAACTTTCTTGCACATGCATTTCTACAGTAATTCTAATCCCCTTGTCGCTTGATTTATTCGGTAAGAAACCTTGCTATCCACTATATCCTTTATTTATGAGTTGAAGTTTCTTTGCACGTGGTGAGCATGAGCCCCAGACTCAAAACCTTGCCTACTTTCCTGTAGCTCCTGCATAGGTTTTCTTTATTCTTTGATTGCGATTTTATTTCATCATTTGCTTCTCCACAGAGAAGATATGGATGCATCTTTGTCTATTTATCCTCTATTTTGTGATCCTTTAAGTTATTAGTCTATTCTTGAGCAGTCGTCTAGGAGCTGAATCGAATGTCTTCACTTTGATGTTTAAGACTTTTATTCAAATGACTTGCTTTCCCGTGCATCGATAATAACTGTAGGACCATTCTCTGTCCAACAAGGAATTCTCTCTTGGGTGTTTATTCTCTCCAGTCCACCATCCTTTGTTTCTCTACGTTGATTCTTAGGGTTGTTTGGGTTCTCTGCATTGATGCTCTGCATTTATTATTTACCATACTCTGTGAAGACTTGCGGTTGATATCTTGGTGAATTCACTGCTAGGCATAATGAAACCACCCTTCAAAGCTCAGAGTTATGGCTCTCTGCATTTTTATTTTTCCCCAACAAATAGCATTAACATCTATGCATTTTTCCCCATGATTTGTACGAGTATCTCTGCATTTTTTATTGATTCATCTCTGATAGATTACCCATTCTCTGTCCAACAAGGAATTCTCTCTTGGGTGTTTATTCTCTCCAGTCCACCATCCTTTGTTTCTCTACGTTGATTCTTAGGGTTGTTTGGGTTCTCTGCGTTGATGCTCTGCATTTATTATTTACCATACTCTGTGAAGACTTGTGGTTGATATCTTGGTGAATTCACTGCTAGGCATAATGAAACCACCCTTCAAAGCTCAGAGTTATGGCTCTCTGCATTTTTATTTTTCCCCAACAAATAGCATTAACATCTATGCATTTTCCCCCATGACTTGTACGAGTATCTCTGCATTTTTTATTGATTCATATCTGATAGATTACCCTTTGTGTTTTCCTTGTGAATGAATATCTCTATGTTTTTGTCGATTCATCTTTGATCGATTAATCTCTGCGTTTTTTTGTAATTGATTATTTCTACGTTTTTTTAGCAATTATCTCTACATTATGAATAATTAATCCATAAAGGATTAATATTCAATTCCTTGGCTCCTTGCAGAAAAGGAAAAATCATTTTTCGTTTCTTTCCCAATGATCTCAGTGACTCGTACCAACCTTATACCCATTTTCTTTTCCTTAGAAAAGGTGACTTATCAACAACGAATTTACTTATGCTCTAAACACATCGATCTTATTTTTCTCTTGTGATTGAATTGCATTTGAATAACGACTTTATTTTACTTTGTGGATTTCCTTTTATAGACAATGATTTACCCAACCTTTACACAACATTCACACAACAAATATATGGGAGATTTACCTAGCCTTTACACAATACTTACACCATGAATTTCTGGGCGATTTACCCATCCTTTGCAAAAAATTCACACCACGATATCTGGGGTGATTTAACCATCTTTCACATAGAGATTTCCCATAAAAGATTATTATTAGACAACTACTTGTGTTAGACAACGTTTCTATAGTTTTATCAATCAACAAACATAATAATGGACAACAAATATGATAGACAATGAATGTGATAGACATCATTTATATATGTGAATATGATACACAACGAATGTGATAAACAATGTTTTTATAGTTTTATCAATCATTAGACTTGTAAATGTACAACGAAAATGGTAGACAATGTTTTTATCTAATAGAAAGCGATTTATTTACATTGTTGTTAACAATGATGTATTCAAAAATACAGTAACCCTTTTTAGACAACGATATATTCATTAGACAAGAGATATATCTTTTAGACAAGTGATATATCTTTTAGACAACGATATATTTATTAGGTAGAGATATGTCATTTTTGTTGTCAGCGATTATCATTAACTACAGTAATATTTATCAATAAATACATTAATAAATACAGTAAATACAGTAATACCAATATATAATTGTTAGATAGTGATTTTCTAGACAGAGACATATTTCTTAGATGGTGATTTGTTAGATAGAGATATGTTTTTTAGATAGAAATATAGCAAGGCTTTAAATCTGAACGATATAAGAATACTCTCACGTTTTATTAAGTTTTATTTTGGCTATACACTCTCTAAAACGAAATTTCACTTGAAAATCGAGATTGAGGAAATTTTTTCCAATAAATTGATTTGCGCATACTTCATAAAATTTATTGACATTCGATAACTATTGTAGTAATGTAATTGAATGTAGGACATAACGGTTTTAAAAATAGATTGTTGCAATAATGGTCGTGATCCTTACCACAATTAGATTAATTGTTTTTATATGTCAATGGTTTTGCATATGTCTTATTACTTATGAAACAATAAATTAATTTTTTTTTATATAGAAAGGGTTTAATTATCAATCTTTTAACTTATGCCACAACAGATTAAATATTGCAATGGCAATAGATTAATGGATTAATTGCATTGGAAATAGATTACTTGATTAATTGCAATAATAATAGTTCACTCTTTCGCACTTGGTCATAATGATTAACCGTTAATGGTTTATGTTTTATTTGAGTAATATTTTAATAGCTTGTGCAAGATTAATGGTTGAGGGTTAATAGTTTTACTAGCTAATCGATTAATAGTTTAACTATTAATTGGTTACTATGTGCCTTAAGTTGAATTGTAAACGGTGATTGGTCATAGTGGGTACACCACACATGATTGCCCTGTAGGAAACAAAAAATCCTTCGGTTATTTGCGCAGTTTAATTTGAATGATGTCACCTTGCGTCTTGTTGACTTGTTGATTGGGTGCTTGGGTATAGTCTTCATGTATTTTTGACAGATAATTTGGTCTCCTAGCACGAGGGATTTAGTTTGGGTTAAAGGTCTAGATATTTCATGTTGCACCATGGTTATTGTCACACCTATTGCCTTGTGATGGCATGATTCCTGATAAGGGTGTCATTGTGCACCCTAATGGGTAAATGAAAATGATAACCTGGTCGGAGTCTTGTGCTTCCTGATGTGGGCATATTGTTCATTGTAATCGATTTTGGTACTTGGTTTTGTAACACCTTATTGCGATTGGTTTTGCGCACCGTAGAGGTTTCTAGTTACTGGTCATTGAAGTCATTGTGTCATGTTGTTGATGTTGTCCCTTAGCTTTTAGGCATTATCTTGCATGTGTCGGGCGGGTAGTCACTTTTATCAGTCTTTTGATTATCGCATGTTCTATCTAGTTGCATGATGTGCTAGTGTGTTGGGTCATCATTGTCTATTTCCTTATTTGCATGTGCTGTGTTTGTCATCAAGTTGTGTTGACTAATTGATTTTGTTGTTACCTCTCTTCTTATATATATATATATAAACAAATGCACGTGTTTTGCGTCGCATGTAGTCATAACGACCGGGGACGCTACACTTTTTATTTATTATTTCCCTTTTTATATTTGTTTCTTGTGGCCTTATTCTTCTTCACTATTTCAAATATTATCATAAGAACATTTAGAATAAAAATGACCAATTCCACCACAATTAAAACATTTTAAAGGAAGCATACCTTTGTACTTGCCGATTCCATTCTTCAACTTTTTTATGAGGTCGTCCATTTCTTCATCTTCATATGACTCTTCACTGCAATTGCAATTTGGATTTGACTTTTTCCTTTTCTTCTTCTTTGTCCTCTTGGATGTTTTTAAAGTTGCTTCCTTATTGGATGGATTCTCTTGCTTTGTTCTCATCCCATAAGCTATAAGGATTCCATGTAAATTGTCCATACTCAACGTAGCTAGATCTTCTCTTTCTTCTAGGGATGAAATATTAGGATGAAATATTATCATAAGAGACCTTAGTACTTTTTAAACAATGATTGGTTCTTTCATATTTTCTCCCAAGCCTTTAATAATGTTCAATAGTTCATCAACTCACAGAAGGTAAGATGAAATATCTTCATCTTCCTTCATTTTCAGTTGCTCAAATTTACCTCTATAAGTTTGAATCTTGGNTTTTCTTCTTCTTTGTCCTCTTGGATGTTTTTAAAGTTGCTTCCTTATTGGATGGATTCTCTTGCTTTGTTCTCATCCCATAAGCTATAAGGATTCCATGTAAATTGTCCATACTCAACGTAGCTAGATCTTCTCTTTCTTCTAGGGATGAAATATTAGGATGAAATATTATCATAAGAGACCTTAGTACTTTTTAAACAATGATTGGTTCTTTCATATTTTCTCCCAAGCCTTTAATAATGTTCAATAGTTCATCAACTCACAGAAGGTAAGATGAAATATCTTCATCTTCCTTCATTTTCAGTTGCTCAAATTTACCTCTATAAGTTTGAATCTTGGCCCCTTTGACTTTGGCATCTCCTTCATAGACATTTTGAAGTTTGTCCCAAATATCCTTTGCAGAGTCACAATGCATAACCTTAACATATATTGATCTTTACAAGCCACTTAGAATAAAATTTCTATCCCTTGAATTGTTTTCACTTAGTTTCTTTCGATCTATAATAGTTTGGGGAGTGACATGAGTTGTGTATCTCTCAACTACTTCTTTCCATACATCAAATCCTTGTGCCTGTAAAAATGTTTTCATCCTTCTATTCCAGAAGGCATAGTTCTGGCAATCAAACACTATCTTTCCATTCTTATTGCAATCCATGATCTTCCTTCCAGTTGTTAGACTATTACTGAAGGAATAGACTATGATACCAATTGTTGGAATATTCACCAATACTGAGGGGGAGGGGGTGAATTAGTATTGAGCACTTTTTATCAATTTCAATGAGAAAATTAACTTATCAATAACTTCATTCAATAAATCCATTCACTTATGATTGCATTTAACATATAACCATAAATAATGCATCATGTCATACAAAGATACATAGTACACCAGTATTTTACATGGAAAACCAAATGGGAGAAAACCACATAATTTTTTGTTATATATCAAAGATTACATTCATAGGAAGGATCAACTTCTCAATTCTCCAGCACCAACTATATGGATGCTCCAATCCCCTATTTGCAAGCTCCAGTTTGAAGAAAGCTACAATTCCTTATATTCTCCATATCCAACTGGAAGGAGGCTTTAACCCGCTGATTTATAGGCTCCAACCTAAACAAAGATACAACTCCCTTAATTCTCTGGATTCAATCAAAAGGTCTTTATGACACCCTAATTTACAGGCTCCAACCTGAAGGAAGATACAACTCCCTATGTTCTCTAAATTCAACTAGAAGGAGGTTATAACCCCCTTTCCTTGCCCCTTCATTCCACACTTAAATATAAATGTCGACTGAACCTGTCACTTCTACTTTCACTGTCACTCTCACTGCTACTTTCAATTTCACTACCACTATCACTATCACTTTCATGGCCACTATCACTACCACTGTCACTATCACTTTCACTACCACTCTCACTATCATTGTCACTACCATTGTCCCTATTACTTCCATTGTCACTTCCACTATCACTGTAACTGATATACCATCATCAAGTTGTCACTACCACTGTCATTGCCGCTATCACTATCATTTCCATTTCCATTACCAGTGTCACTGATACACCATCATCAAATTGTCACTACCACTGATCACCATCAAGGAGACCATATCCACTTAAATATATCATGTGCCAAGATCACCAAGAGCATCTTTCACGATATACCAAGGTTTGCCTCAAACATGTTCCATAACATCATCAAGATATGTATCTCAAACATGTGCCAAATATATATGCCGATATATCCAAGATATGTACAAAAAACATGCCTAAATAGATATTCCTAAAACCATCTACCAAAGATATACCATACATCCAAGATGTGCCTCAAAGAATATGCCCAAATCTCCCAAACATGCCTCAAGAATGTATCATAACACGAAGACATAACCTTAGAAATTCATATAAAAACTACATTTGATTCTTTAATCGAACTGATGCATAAGATCATAGACATTGAAACCTTCTTCATCTTCAACAACAAGAGAATAACATCTTCATCAATTTTTACCTCAGTCTCGCGAGACTAGTTTTTGGATTAGTCACAAACCATAACTTTCAACGAGAATAAATCCGTACCTCTAATGAATAAAGGTCCAAAACTTGTACCCAATCTTCATCAACATCATCTCAAAAACTCCACCAAGTTTCACTCCTTGAATAATCCTTGAAAAAGAGTTATAGTGAAAATGGTAGACCTTAGTGAATTCTAGCCTATTCTGGAGAAATAAATTGTAGAGAATGTCGCACATTGAATATTTTATATATGGTTAGCAAACTTTCACACAACATACTATGGACTACAACATTTCCAATGCAATTGGTATCACAGAAGTTGGATTGTTTATGAATAATTTATAATTGTTTTTCTCATAACACCTATTGGAGACAAGTTTTAGGACTAGTCACAAACCCTATCTTCCAAAGAGTGTATCTCCAACAACACAATGATTGAGAAGATGAAATTGTTACCACAGTACCATGATATGTCTTCTCAACATATCCAACTTTCTCTATCGTATTCAATCTATATAAAACGTTATAGGGAAAATGGTAAGATGACCTTTAAATAACATACCTTAGAACACATCATCACAAGACCTTATCCTCCCTTGGAATTTAACCCTTCTTCGCTTCATCTTCCATTTGAAATTTTCCTCAGATATCCTTGGTTACCTTAGATAAAAATAACTTGAGTTAATGTAATAAATGAACTCATGGGTTCTTTATTTATACTAGATGTCGCACCCTCTTTTTAGTGCCAACTTGACCCAAATAAAATTCAGTTTAATTTTTAATGATTATTCCATTGAGGCCGACTTTACAAACAATATCCTTAATATTTATGTTAATATTCATTGCAATGGGGTCAACTTGTAACTTCTTGTTTGCAACAAATTTTATTCTTTTAATTAATTTGGGGTCGACTTCTCACTTCTTGTTATAATTGTTTAGGCCTTCGTAACCATACTTGAGGGCTTCCATATTCAGTAGGGAATATATCCTCAAGCATGAGGAACGAAGTGACATACTACCTACCATTGGAAATGACATGGAGAGGAATATCCATCTATAATGGATTTTCATGCATGGGCCATGGCATTCATCCTTGTTTTCTTTAAATACCATGGGGCTTCATGAAATAATGGAGAGATAGTCAAAGATCGAGGCACACTCCAACCGTTTCCGATCCCACCTACTATTTGGACATATATTTCTATGGACTTCATTATTCACTTACCTAAATTAGGAAATAAGTCAGTCATTGTGGTAGTAGTGGACCGTCTTCCCAAATATGCTCATTTTTATGTTATGTTATCACCCTATAAATATTTGTGTCGATTTCTGGGAGATTTGGTAACGCTCCATAGGATTCATTATTTCAGTAGCATTGGGTAGCTTCTTGTTGGTACTAGCCTCATCAATGCCAAATATGTGAATTTTGGGTAAAATATGTACCTGATTTGGAAAATAAAAATATATATATATATTTTTTAAGTTTATTGTGCTCTTGGGATTGATAGAATATGGTTGCAAAGTTATACAAAGGTTTATATTTTTGGAAAAATTATTGGCCTAAAGGCCCAATTATTCGAGTCAAGTCCACGAGCTATCGAGTACCAAACAACAACACAATGACAAGCCAACACACAACCAACCACCATGTGCTAAGTCACCAAAGTGAGGAGCCCATGAGGCTTGTATATTTCTCAACGTGTTGATACATGTTAGAACTCTTGGCATATATAAACAAAAAAATGAACCTTTCTTCCTATCTATGTCGAATTTTTCCTACTCTGCAAAATAAAGAAAAAATGAAGCAATGGTGTGAATTGTATGATGTGCCATCTGTCGACAATGGAATGCCGAATGAAAATGTCGAAAAAATCGTGAATGGAATTGAAGCATGTCACAACAACATCAAGGAGAAAATGGAGTAATAGGTGTTAAAATGCCCAAGTGCCATGTCCAAGGTGACAAAATGAGAAGAAAATAATATAATAGAGAGAAGAAGAATTTGGAACAAGAATGTGTAGAGTGCAAAGCATTGAGTACAACTCATTAAGGGAAAAGAGAGGCTCGAGCAAAACAAGAAGGTCAAGAAACAAAAAAGAAAACTTAAATAACTCGTAGAGCTGGCCAGGAAAGCTGGCAGTGTATAGTCACATATTGTTGAGGTTACTGATATAATTAACACTCCCTCTTAAACTCAACAGTTAAAAACATCACTACTGATAATGCCCAAATGCTGTCACCGAAAATAAAAAAATGGATTTTCCTAGTGGCTTCGTGAAAATGTCTGCGGCCTGATCTTGTGAGACACAAAATTGAAGTGTGATGTCACCATTATTGACTATCTCATGTATGAAGATAATGTGAGTGTCAATATTCTTTCTTTTCTTGTGAAGAAGATGGTTTTTGGATAAAGCAATTGTTGAAGTGTTGTCACAAAAGATAGGAGTTGGATCCTTTTTTGTATGTGACATATCATTCAATATTCTTCTCAGCCAAACAAATTGAGAGGAAGCTGAGGTAGTAGCGACATAGTCTGCCTCTGCAGAAGATATTGAGACAATGGGCTACTTCTTTGATTCCCAATAAATCAGGTCTATGTCCAAGTGAAAAGAATGTCATGAGTTCTTTTCCAGACATCTAGGTTGCCTGCAAAATCACTTTCTATGTAACCAGAGAGATGATTACCATCAAAATGTGTACCATAAGCCAAAATTGAGAGTGCCTGCCACATATCTCAGAATCCTTTTAGCCATCTTCTAGTGAGAATATTTGGGGGATTCCATGAACCTAGAAATAAAGGTGGATGCATACATAATATCATACCTAGTTGTTGTAAGATACAAAAAACTACCTACTTAAATTTTGTACAGGGTAGAATCCATTGTAGGGCCTTCATCTTGCTTGCTCAATTTTGTGCCTAGGGTATAAGAGTTTCTATTGGATTGCAGTATTCCATGCAAAATCTTTTGTTTATGTCTCCTACATACTATTTCTAACACACAACAATTCCTTTGGTTGATTGATCAACCTCAATCCCCAAAAAACATTTCATTATGCCAAGATATGTAATCTCAAACTCAGATTGCATGGCATGTTTAAAACTGGTTAACTCAATATTTCTAGTATATATCATATCATCAACATATAAACATACAATCAAAATTTTACCGTGTTGATCAGTTTTGGTGTATAGAATTAGCTCATTTTGGCTTTTGTTGAAATCACTCTTGATCACGTAAGAGTCAATTCTTCTATACCAAGCTCTTAGAGCTTGTTTTAAACCATACATGGATTTATTCAACCGATACACTTTGGATGGCTGCTCTTTGACTTCAAATCCAGGTGGCTGATCCACATAGACCTCTTCTTCGAAGATACTTTCCATCTGTGTTGAGCTTCTATGACTAAGAGATTCCTTACAGTGTCCAACCTTGCTACTAGAGAAAAATTTTCACCATAATCAATACCTGGTTGTTGTGAGAATCCTTTGGCAACAAGTCTTGCCTTGTGTTTTTCACTCATCCCATTTTCATTGAGTTTAGTTTTGTAAACCCACTTGACACAAATACTTTTCTTGTTTCTCGGCAGATCAACAAGATCCCATGCATTGTTCTTTTCAATGGAGTCAATCTCTTGGTTCATGGCCTGAACCCAATGTGTCTCTTTAACTTCTTGTTTAAAGGATGTAGGTTGACATGCCATTAATGCAAAATGATTGTGCTCATCAATATCATCCAACCGCTGATGGATTTATCAGACTCACTCCATAACAAATTTTCAATAAATTTAACATCTTCACTGAGAATTAGTTTCTTTGAAATCGGATTGTAGAGTATGTAGGCTTTGGATGTCTTACTATATCCAACAAAAATGCATTTCTCACTTCTATCATCAAGTTTCTTAATCAATTTGGAAGGTATGTGAGCGAATGCTATGCATCTAAATGTCCTTAGATGAGCAACATTTAGATTTGTCCCACTCCATGCTTCTTGAGGGACCTTAATATTGAGACTAGTGGTTGGAGATCTATTCAGGAGATAAACTGAGCATGCTACTTCTTTATCCCAAAATAGATTTGATAGACATTTCTCTTTGAGAAGGCTTCTTTCCATGTTCATTATTGTCTGATTTTTTCTTTCATCCACTCCATTTTTTTGTGTAGTATACTTGGTTGTAGTTTTCATGATGATGCCTTGTGATTTGTAGAAATTTGAAAATTATTTGGAGCTGTATTCTCCTCCTCCATCTTACCAGAGAGTCTTCACGTATTTCCCACTCTCGTTTTTAGCTTCAGGTTTGAATTCTTTGAACTTTGCAAAGGTTTCAGACTTGTGTCTCAGAAAATAGATCCATATTTTCTTGATAAAGTCATCAATAAATGTTAAAAAATAAATGATACCACCTATTGAATTTGTTTGCACTAGTCGACATAGGTCAATGTGAAAGAGATCTAAGTTTTTTTTGTCTTGAGTGGAGTACTGTGGAAAACTAGTTTTCTTATGTTTTCCAAGAATGCAAAACTCACACAGGGGATTTTTCTCTTTGAAGATATGTAGACCTTTGACCATGGAGTGCTTCTATAGAAGGATTAGACTCTGAAAGGGAAGATTTCCAAATATTTCATGCCAAACCAAAGTTTCATTTGGGGTGGATGCACTTTGTGCATATGCTTAGATCAGATTTGCAGTTTTGAGGGTGAGGGGAAACATTCTATTCCTAATCATGTGGATTTCATAAATCAATTTTCTGCTAGATATTTTATCATATATCCTACATGATGATCCTTCAAAAATTACCTTATATCCATGTTCAATAAGTTTTCCTACACTTAATAGATTATGTTCCAAATATGGAACATGATAGACATTGTTTACATCTTACTTTACATTTCGTTTAGTAAGAATAGGTATTGTTCATTTTTCTTGAAATTTGAGTTGAGAATCATTTCCAAGTTGTTCTTCATGCATTCATTCTTTATTCTCAAATCATGAGTTGAGAAACCAGATATCTTTATGTTGTTCTTTAGTCTTGTGGCATGAGAGAAACGTACCATCTGAGGTTTCTCCTTCATGATTTGAGACATGTGCTCTACCTGAGAGCTTAAATTCTTGCTTCTTCCGACATTCAGATTCATAGTGCCCATACTTTTTGCAATAATAGCATTGTATGTTTGATTTTTCATTTGATCTTCTCCCTCTACATCTTTTCGGCCGGAAATTTTGATTTTGGTTCTATTATTTGTGACCTTGGAAATTATGATTATGGTTTTGTTGTCTGTGACCTTCACTTGAGTGATTGTTACTTCGACTTCTCCCTCTTCCTCGATGAACTCTGCCTCTACCTCTGCCTCTCCCTCTACTGAAAGAGAATTGAGTCTTGAAGGCATTAGCTATTGACTCATCTTCGAGATGTAGTCTGGTCTCATGTGTCAATAGAGATCCCATTAATTCATCTATTGAAAATTTTGGCAGATCCTTGGATTCGAGGATGACTGTAACAACCATTTTGAATTTATTTGAAATACTTTTGAGGACTTTCTCAATGATTCTTTGATCAGGGATGGATTCACCATTCAGTTTGATATGGTTTACAATTCCCATGACTCTGGTCATAAACTGATCAACCTTTTCAGACTCTGTCATTTTTAAAGTATCAAAATGTGTCCCCAAGGTCTGCAGCTTGACTTTCTTGACCCTGTGATTTCCTTGGGAAGTTGATTTAACGATGTCCCAGGCTTGTTTTTAAGTAACAACGCCTATGATTTTTGAGAAAATCGAGTCATCCACTGATTTTTGAATCCATATTTTTTCCTTATTCTCTTTATTCCTCTATGTTTCCTCAGTATCTCTTTGTTGATTAGTCATGGAAGCAAGGTCTGCTGGATCTGGTTCCATGTATCCAAGAACCACTGGATCCCAACACTCTTGTGCTTGTAAGAAGGATCTCATTCTAAGAGACCAAAATTCATAATTCTTTCTAGGAAGAATACGTCCTTGTGTTGGTCCTAAGTTGATAGAGGTGGTCATCTTGTAAAATATTGAACAAAACAAAAAAAATGTTAGAGATTTGTGTGCTTACCTCCATGCTACGCGTAAAACCAGGTCCACAAAATCCTCTGTGTGAATTTGAGCCAAAAAATATGGGGAAGACCACTTCATTAGCTTTGATCTGGATGGATGTGACTATCTGAACACGAGATCTATGAATTTAGAGATCTGAGCTCTATTCTTTGACAACTGTAGCCCCTCTAATAGAGGAATTGAGCTTTCTGAGTTTATTGGAAAGCCAAAAAAAAATTGAAGTTTAGCTTCTTATATGACCAAGGGCTGAAAACCAGGTGCTCCGAGTCTTTGGTCTTTGGGCTTTCGACGATGAAGGTCTTAATTTCTCTAGATAGCAGAATGGTCTAATAACAAAATTATTTCAAAGATCGACGGTCCTTGTTTGTTTGAGATCAATAGTCCTCAATTACTTCAGGACTCCAGGCCTTCTGATGATACTACTGCAAAGATCAACAGTTCTTGTTGATTTGAGATCAACAATCCACAATTACTTCGGGAGTTCAGGCTTCGAGCCTTTTCAATGCATAGTTCTTACAATCCTCTGAAGTGTCATATCTCCAAAGTGAGAGATTTTCCTCCACATGTCCTCCTTATCTGGATGAACGAGATTTACTTCGGAACATCGGGCTTCAGGTTTTTCAAGGTGCTCAACACCACAACCTCTAAAGTGTTAACCTTTCAAAGTGTCAGATTTGTCGACGCATGTCCTCGGCCTTCAATGGATCAGATTTACTTCGAGACTTGAGGAAGTTATTTCTCTGTGTCGCATGTCCTCATGGATGGTCGGTCCAAATGAACTCTTGGGTTCGTGCCTTCAGGATTTTTGGCTTCTCGAATCCATCTTCCTTCCAAGGTGGTTATCGCCGAAGTGCAGGATCTCCTGCCACATGTCCACTTCGATCAAGGATGCAGATATACTCGAGGTATTTGAAGCTTTGGGCCTTCGTGAGTCCTTTACTCAACTCCTTCTTGATTCATCCCAGAGTACGAGATTGCATAACACATGTCCCTTGCTTGAATATCAATGACCACAAGTGATTGTGGAGACTCAACTCGCTCACTCTTTAATTTTCTTCTCGATCTCCACAAAGAGAATATGCTCGTCCGTAGTGGGATCGATATCTACCATTGATCTGTTGATATAGAAAGATCAATAATCCTCATCAATTGCAAGATCACAACTTGTGAAAACTTTAATTTGCTTCCCAGTCCCCAAAATGTGAAAATGCTCGTTCATAGCGGGATCAATATGCACCGTTGATCTGTTGATCTAGAAAGATTACTGATCCTGAGCAATTGCGGGCTCACAACTTGTACAAACTTTAATTTCCTTCCCGATCCCCACAATGCCTCCCCACCGTCGATCTCTCTCCAATGCGATCTATCTCTGTCTCAGATCTTACGACTGAAAAAATATCTCAGCCTTATCTGTGGGCTCATCATTTTTGAGATTAATTAAAGGCTCAGATCTATTCCTGCGTCCAATCTTACGATTGAAGTAGCTTCTCCTTTGTTGCTTCTGCAAACTTTCTCCTTAAGAAAGAATTTCGCGAATCTTTCATGAATTCTTTAAATGCTCACAAATCTTTAATTTTTTCGTCCTTCTACAACTCTGCTTCCTCGTGCTTGCTATCTCCATGTGAAGAATCTTGTATCTCATGCTCTCCAGACAATGTAAGCTCTACGCTCTTCTTCTTATGATCAGGCTACTCTCCAGGCACTATGAAGAGGCTTACGTCCTAAGCTCTGATACCATGACAAAATGAAAAGCAAAGAAGATAATACACAGAAGACGAAATTCCAAGAATGTATAGAGCACAAAGGGTCGAGTACAATTCATTAAGGGAAAAGAGTTGAGCTAAATAGGCTCGAGAAAAACAAGAAGATCAAAAAACAAACAAGAAATCCTAGCTAGCTCATACAGCTGGCCAGGCTGGCAGTGTATAGTCACATACTATTGAGGTTACTGATATAATTAACACTAACACGAGGGAAGAGATCCTGAGTTCAAACGCTAGGTGTTCTTTAAGCTTGTCATTCCACAATATAAGATGCAACATACGAGTCTGTAAAGTGTTCTTATAGTTTGCAAAATGAGTTTATAAGTTGTACCGGTTGTCCTAAAACCCAAAATCGTGCAAATTGCAACAAATTGAGGAATCCTTGTTCATGCAAAAAATGGAGGAAAGCTTACCAGGCGCCAAGAGAAAGACTTATTCAAGAAGCCGAGCATTACTAAAGGTTTAAGGTATAATTTTTTTTGATCAAAAAGATTGAAGTTTGGTGATTGGGCTCAAGACTATTATCCATTGGTCATAGTGGTCACATGAAAACTATGCTCGAGTCATCAAGAAGCAACGTCGACTGCCCTGTTCAAGAAAAAGTGTCCAAGAGTACCAAATAACCACCATGAATGCTCATTAAGAACCAAAGAGGGTTTAGCTTATGAAAGAAATTTATTTGTAGAACTATGTCAACCTTTGCATTCACCATTGAGCACTTAGGTCAAAGGTTTAGACAAGTATCTTTGGCACAAAAGTTTGCATTGGGTAAACAGGTGTATGAATTTAATAGATAGGATGATCACTTTAAGTAGAATGGGTATATTTGGTATTTCCCATTGCAAACAAATGTCAACAACCCCATACGAATGGATAAAATCATTGAGATCATCTGGGAGTCTCTTTACAATGTGAGTCATGCATATAATGTTAATCAGAAGAAAAATTAAAATATTTTCAATAATATCTCTCGTGTTTTGTCCAAGTTGTCGCGTCTGTATGAGGATGCGATTATAAGTAGTTAGTTTCCGGGTATAAATATGAAAGAGAGAAATGACAGCGCCCCTGAATCTGCAGATTGGATACAAAAGCATCAAGAACTTGAGCTATGGCCATTGTTTGACAGTCATTTTATTGTAGAGGAACAGGATAAAATTGTAGGTTGCATAATTGGCACCACAAGAGCATAAATGCTTCAATTAATGCTATCGCGGGTGACAAGTTCTATCATACTAGAAGAGAAAAACACAATAATGGATCTGTTAGAAGCCAAAATACACTGGATTCATATTTACAATAAGTGATGGGAATCGGGTTTCTTGTCAACTCTACAGAAGAACCATAAGCGTATACAGAGTCTGTAGGGTTTTAAAAATTTATGGCCATTTATTGACTACAGAGGTCATCTCACTAATGAAAACCTTCTGCATTTTATTGTTGAATAAGTTCAATTGGCAGGGAATATTTTTCTCCATCAATATATGTTACATGTGTTGAAAATTTTCAACAAGGAAAATGGTTCCAGGGCACCTAAACACCATCATCAAACCAAAAGTACCATCAGTTACTCTTAATTTATCATTCAAAGACAAAACAAGTGGACAAAGCATAAAAGAAATCATTTCTGCTCAAACATGCTATGCAAACATGCTGCGCGCATTCCTGTAGGTTTTTGTTGCGTGGCAGTCATGCTGCACAACAATGACAGAGTTTCCATAACGCTTCCAAATCATCCTGAATGAGTCAGCAAGGTGTGCCAGCTTGTCCACATCAAATGCAAGGGTCGAGAGCATTATATTAGGTACTCAAGGATCAATTTTCATCAAGTTGTCATGTGTAATAAATGAGTCAAGTTTGACTCCCGTTTTTTGGTAGTTTGTTTAGATTTTGATGCCAAAATATTTGTAATTGTAGCTTAACTTAGACAAGCAGTTGAATTCAAATTTGGTAAGTTAGAAAAACACTTTTGTGTATATTTTATGGAACTACATCAGCTCAAGGTTGGTTGGGAATGTAGGAGAGTTTTCATTGAGTGAACATTGAAAACATTTTTTTTTTTTTTTTGGATATTAATGAAATTTTGTTTGGACCAGATGTATCTATAAGGTGATATCAAAGATTGATGTGATTATTTCCTTTTATCCTTGTGTTTCTCTTGTTTATATGTTCTCATTAATTTAGTTAATCTTGTATGTGTATTTCTACTTTAAAGATTCACTGAGGTTTATGTGGCAGAATTCACTTCAAATTGGTTCTATGTTATATATATTTCATATTATTTCTTCTACAATCACCCTTAGATTCATCCTTGATAGATGCCCCAAGGGGTCATCTACAATGACATTTGAATGTGTAAAGGGGATTTTTCTACCTTGCCTCTGAGGTTGTCATCTTTCAATTAACCAAGTGCCCAACAAATTCTCATTGATCTCCCATTTTGACTCCGTTTCCTAATGGACTTTCTGCCCACTTTGTCACCAACTCCATAAATTCAATCTTTCCTTAGAGATATAGCCTTTGGACAAAATTCCAAATCAATCCTTTCAGTGATTGATTTGAAAGAGAGAGCCCTCTATGGGTTGGAAGAGCTAGCTTCCATCCTCAAGTTGGTTTACAGGTTACTTACATGGTTTCCCTCCTATAGACAAGGGAAATTACAAGGTGATAACATGCTCTTCAACACCCATTCACAACATCCACTGTTGCTCAAAATTTTATGGATAATATCTTCAAACTCCATGGCATGCCTCATTCTATTGTTTCAGACAATGATCCAACTTTCACCAGCACTTTCTGGAAATAATTGTTCCAACTCCAGGGAAACCAATTGCATCTCAGCACAACATATCATCCTGAGAGTGATGGAAAAATTAAAGAAATCAACAAGTGTTTGGAAACCTATTTGAAGTGTTTTGCATGTGACATACAAAATGAATGGGTTAGTGTTACCCCCGCTGAATGGTGGTACAACACTTCTTACCACGCTGCCACTCACATGACTCCCTTTGAAGAAAGCTATGGGCAAACTCCACCTTCGGTTGTATCATACATTCCTAGCATCTCCAAGGTTCAACATGTGGATCAAACTTTTATAGTCCGCATGGCCATCCTCCGTACTCTCAAAGAAAATTTGTTCATGGGTCATAATCACACAAAACAACAAGTAGATCAAGGTCGTTCTGAATGTGAATTTGTTGAAGGGTACCAGATGTTTCTTCGGCTGCATCCTTACAAGAAGACTTCACCCAAAGCCCAACACTGTCAGAAACTCACCCAAAATTATATGGTCAGTACCATATTCTTAAGAGAGTGGGGCATGTAGCCTACTAGTTAGAGTTTCCCACACACTCTAAGCTCCACTTTGCTTTTCATGTTTCCTTCTTAAAGAAAGTGATCGATAGTAGGTGCCATACTCATACCGATATACTTTAGTTGGGTGAAGAAGGTTCCATTTGGTTACAACCACTAGCAGTCTTGGACCAGCATGAACGTTGTCTCCACTAGCACACTATGAGGGAATTTTTAGTTCAGTGGAAGGGAACACGACCAAAAGTTGCCAGCTAGGAGCCGACTACCATTCTACAGCAATGTCGTCATCTCAAGCCTTGAGGACAAGGTTGTTTTTAAGAGGGAGGGAATGTTAGGGGCCTAACCTCCCTACCCCCTCATGTAGGTAGAGTACTATATTTTACATATAAAGGTCGATATTAATAAGGCCTAGTAATAAGGAAGAATAATTCAAATCTAAGAAAACCTAGTAGAAGCTTCCACTTCTAGAAAGATCTTCCTATAGATTTTTCTTCTCTTCGATAGATTTAGTATAAATAGGAGTCAATGGAAATGAACATTTTTTCCTATCAATAAAGGTATTATTTTGGTGTTGTGGTTCCTTAGATTTTTTTGTTCCCCTATTATTCTCTGTAGTATTTCTATTTTTAGCTATTATAATAGATTTAGTACCTAACATATATAGGGTGGTGGGCCAATACGGTTTTTCGAAAGGAGTGTTTGTGTGATATTAGGATGGATATCATGCATGCTAAAAGGATATTAATCCTAGTGATTTAAATGGTAATCAAAATATGATATATTAATAAAATACATAATTCTTGCATACCAAGTCAGACAATAGCATATAGGGGGCTAGGACTCCATGAGAGGGAAATGAGGCTAAGGGATTGCAAAAGAGGGCTTAAGCCAAGGGGGATAAGCCAAGTATTAAATTAATTCTAAATTATAGACTAAGTCCTTATGTCATAATTTTATCCTAAGTTCTCAAGTGGAGGTACAACTTTCCAAGTGGCGGGGAAAGGAGTTCCTTTGTTGCCACTTGTAAAAAAGGGAACATCCATATTTAAAATTTTGTTTTAGTGGAAAAATAGTTCATTCCATCACTCTCATCATTGTGACGTTGTGTTTTTTTGTCTTGGAATATTGAGTGTGAGATAGTGAGCCATTGTAACCTTATAAGATTGTGAGCCCTATGAATCCTAGGTGGATTTGGGTGTATAATTTTATTTGGGTTTTCTTGGGGAAGACTAGATCCTCAGACAAAGAATTTTTTGGGATAGACTTCCTTGGGTGTGAGGCCTAGAGGGTGCCTAAAGACTCCATTTATAACATCTATATTTACTAGAGCCATAGATCTCTCATACTTCCTGCGCAGCCCATGTTGGAGCCTTGGTAGGGAATTGGTACAACCCAAGGGATTACAGTGTAGAGAAGGGGGTACACTTGGGTTATGCATGTTTATGGGTAATGATAGGTTGTAGGTTGGAAATGTTGTTGGATTTTGGTATCTTTGCCTAGCCATTATTTTTCTACATGGTGAGATATTAGTTGGCTTAAGTAGCCTCTAGCCTAGTGGATTCATAGCCCCAATTTGGGGGTGAGATACTATTGAGAATGATATAATAACATTGTTGATGGCTAGGTGGAACGTCTAAGGTTTGCATATAGATGATGATTTCATGAAAGATAAGTGTTTTTTATGTTATGGGTGAAATCATGGAGGTGGGTTACACTTTCATGACAATCAGGTCTCCAAAATTCCAAAAAAGCTTCTTTCGGCCGAACAAATATTATTTTTTGGCCGAAAGATATTGTTTTCGTCCGAACTATTTTTCGGCCGAAACATGAAACGTCAAATCAAATGGTGAATTGACTGCACCCTTGATTTGCATGTAAAAATTTAGTCGGTCGGATATTTTCTCTCCGGCAATACTCTTTCGGTCGAAAAATTGTTTGGCCAAACTAATCTTTCGGTCGAACTATCTTTTGGCCGAAAGATTGATTATATATCAACCACACATCGATCTTGAAATGTTTTACGAACTGTGTTGTCGTTTCTTAGCGACTGTGAGTGAGTGCAGAGGTCGTGTAGGCAGGAGTGTTGTGAGCGCAGAGGTCGTGTCGACGTTTGTGAGCGTAGAGGTCGTGTTGGCATTTGTAAGCGTGGGCGCGTCGAACTCCAGGTATTTTTTTAAGCTTGAGTATATAATTTTAGTTTAAATTATTAAAATGTATTGTTAATTTATAATTTAAATTTTCAATTTATCACTAAGACATAAGTCACATTCCACTGGACTGTGAATTGGCCATGGTAGGCCATCCCTGTGGCCAAGCCGTGGGCATGCCTATCATTTAATTCTTTATATACATTATGGAAAAAAGAGAGACGAAAACATGAATCTCCACTAACTAATATCTTATTTTTTTGATAACACCTTCTTAAAAATGTAGGAATTGATAATGAATTATCTTTAAATATATACAGATTTGTAATATGCTATTATTTTTTTTGTAATTAATGAATAATTTTTTTATTTTTTTTCCAAATAAATCATTGCAAAAATATTGTGTGAAACCAAGATGTTTAGGTAGATTCAAATTTTCCCCTTCATTTCAATTAAATATATATACATTACAGAAGAAAATAAATTAAAATTAACAAATTGTAACAAAATGAGAGATATTTTTTTACAGGTGGAAAGTAGATTCAATGTTGAATCTAATAGTATTAGGTTTGACTGTAAACTTCTAATATTCGGTAGGGTCCACYCCTAAAGTTGAGTAAACAACTTTGTTGGTCTATCTTTTGTAGTTTTTGTAGATCCTTGGCTAAAATAATAATTTGATGGAATGTTAAGTTTAATGGAAAATCATATATTTGGTTGATCAAAAAGATTAAATAWAAGTTTACATGACAATATAGTCGATCACTTTATAATAATAATAATAATTATATTTATATTTATACATTTGAAAAAAAGAGTAATTTCATATTTTCAAATCATTTCATTTGATGATGAAAATGATTTCACATTTTGTTTTTGGGGTGAAAGTCTTTTCGACTATAAGGTTTTGGTGCTTGAGACTATACTTTGCAATTTCTTTTATACTTGAAAGGTGACTTTTGATCTTTTGGACTATAAGTTTTTTGAGCTTGTGACTATACTTGCAATTAGGTTTTCGGGTTATAAAAAGATACTTGCAATTTCTTTTAAAGTTTAATTTTTTTTTTAGACTATAAAATTTTAAATCTTGATATTATACTCACAACTTTTTTTGAGGTTGAATATTGTTTGGTTTATAAAATTTTGAAGCTTAATATTATATTTACAATTTCTTTTAAGGTTGAAGCTCTTTTTTATTATAAAATTTTGGATTTTTTTTATATATATATTGAATAAGCATGAGAATAAAATGGAATGCACAAATAGATATGATTGCACTCAAAATGATTCCTTCTATAATGCACATCAAAGAATATAGAAGCGAAAACTAAGATGTTTGAGAATTGAAAATGCAAATGATAATATTGTAAACAAAGATTTTCATCTTAATACTCATAGACATGATGTTGAGACCAAATAAAACAAAAAAAAAAATGAGCAAAACATAGATATATTTATATTATAATATGTCCATAATATTCAAGTTTATAATTCAATAAATTATCACATCTATAATTAATTTAATTTCAAAAATACTTCACAACAAAAAATATGGATTTTAATTTTAATGTTGATGGATATGATGTTGAAGATCAACTTTAAAAAGAAATTGAGTCAAGCATAATTATGTATATATTATAGTATGTTCATAGCATTCATATTTAGAATTTGAAATAAATTATCACATCTATAATGATTTTTTTTTTTTTTTTTAATGTTTAGAATTTAGTAAAATTTTATTAATAATTATTTTAAATAAAAATTGTTAATGTAAATATAGGTTTATAGTCAATTTATAGTTATATATATTTGATGTGCTTAGAATTTAGTAAATTTGATATTTATTTTTATGTTTATTGTTTAACAAATTTGATGTGTTTTTAAAATTAAATCTATAATTATATTGATATTGATAATAGCATTATAGATCATATTGAAATCAACAAATTTGAGACTAAAAATCCCAACCATATTGTACGATATCATGTTCAACATATCTTTGAATAAAAAATACCAATATCTATTGTTTCACAAGAAACTACATCAAAACATTTATTGGCATGTATAACATAGTTACTGACTTGACAAGAACTATGACTTCAAAGGGAGAATTCTAGCCCTAAAATTCCATATGTTTTAGTCAAAAACACCAAAATCAACTCCCATTAGGAAAAGCGGTGCTACTGGTAGCACCCTTTTTTTATCAATATTAAAATTACCACTTTATGCAACCATGACTTTAACAATGTCATAATACCACACTTTTTTGTTTTTGAGGTTAAAACTATAACTTCTTTCAAATCTTTGGACTTGACAAACAATACCATTGCAACTAAAACTTTCATTGCCAAGAGTCATTTATATTTGGACTAGATTGACAAAACACATCTTGAAACCATCTAGTGAGACCTAATGATAATGGGTAAGTAAATCTCCCTCTATGCTTCACATGTCGTACATATCGTCATGAGTCTTGGTCACAT
>SNQJ01S0009083.1:259272-270295 GCA_010110895.2 Picea sitchensis
TACCAAATATACCCATTCTACTTAAAGTGATCATCCTATCTATTAAATTCATACACCTGTTTACCCAATGCAAACTTTTGTGCCAAAGATACTTGTCTAAACCTTTGACCTAAGTGCTCAATGGTGAATGCAAAGGTTGACATGGTTCTACAAATAAATTTCTTTCATAAGCTAAACCCTCTTTGGTTCTTAATGAGCATTCATGGTGGTTATTTGGTACTCTTGGACACTTTTTCTTGAACAGGGCAGTCGACGTTGCTTCTTGATGACTCGAGCATAGTTTTCATGTGACCACTATGACCAATGGATAATAGTCTTGAGCCCAATCACCAAACTTCAATCTTTTTGATCAAAAAAATTTATACCTTAAACCTTTAGTAATGCTCGACTTCTTGAATAGGTCTTTCTCTTGGCGCCTGGTAAGCTTACCTCCATTTTTTGCATGAACAAGGATTCCTCAATTTGTTGCAATTTGCACGATTTTGGGTTTTAGGACAACCGGTTCAACTTATAAACTCATTTTGCAAACTATAAGAACACTTTACAGGCTCGTATGTTGCATCTTATATAGTGGAATGACAAGCTTAAAGAACACCTAGCGTTTGAACTCAGGATCTCTTCCCTCGTGTTAGTGTTAATTATATCAGTAACCTCAATAGTATGTGACTATACACTGCCAGCTATCCTGGCCAGCTGTATGAGCTAGTTAGGATTTCTTGTTTGTTTTTTGATCTTCTTGTTTTTCTCGAGCCTATTTAGCTCAACTCTTTTCCCTTAATGAATTGTACTCGACGCTTTGTGCTCTACACATTCTTGTTCGAATTTTGTTTTCTATGTATTATCTTCTTTGTTTTTCATTTTGTCATGGTATCAGAGCTTAGGATGTAAGCCTCTTCATAGTGCCTGGAGAGCAGCCCGATCATAAGAAGAAGAGCGTAGAGCTTACATTGTCTCGCAAATGAGAGCACGGGATACAAGATTCTTCACATGGAGATAGCAAGCACGAGGAAGCAGAGTTGTAGAAGGACGAAAAAAATTAAAGATTTGTGAGCATTTAAAGAATTCATGAAAGATTCGCGAAATTCTTTCTTAGGGAGAAAGTTTGCAGAAGCAACAAAGGAGAAGCTACTTCAGCCGTAAGATTGGACGCGGGAATAGATCTGAGCCTTTAATTAATCTCAAAAACGATGAGCCCGCAGATAAGGCTGAAATATTTTTTCAGTCGTAAGATCTGAGCGAGAGATAGATCAGCCATCAGATCGAGCAAAGAATATGTCATGACCGTTGGATCTCATTGGAGAGAGATTGATGGTGGGGAGGCATTGTGGGGATCGGGAAGGAAATTAAAGTTTGTACAAGTTGTGAGCCTGCAATTGCTCAGGATCATTGATCTTTCTAGATCAATAGATCAACGGTGCATATTGATCCCTCTATGAACAAGCAAATTCACATTGTGGGGACTAGGAAGCAAATTAAAGTTTGCACAAGTTGTGATCTTGCAATTGATCAGGATTATTGATATTTCTATATCAACAGATCAATGGTAGATATCGATCCCACTATGGAGGAGCATATTCTCTTTGCGGAAATCGAGAAGAAAATTAAAGAGTGAGCGAGTTGAGTCTCCACAATCACTTGTGATCGTTGATATTCAAGCAAGGGACATGTGTTAGGAAATCTCGTACTACGGGATGAATCAAGCAGGAGTTGAGTAAAGGACTCACGAAGGCCCAAAGCTTCAAATACCTGGAGTATATCCGCATCCTTGATCGAAGTGGACATGTGGCAGGAGATCCTGCACTCCGGCGATAACCACCTCGGAAGGAAGATGGATGCGAGAAGCCAAAACTCCTGAAGGCATGAACCCAAGAGTTCATTTGGACCGACCATCCACGAGGACATGCGGCACAAAGAAAGAACTTCCTCAAGTCTCGAAGTAAATCTAAGCCATTGAAGACCGAGGACACGCATCGACAAATCTGACACTTTGAAAGGTTAACACTTCAGAGGTTGTGGTGTTGAGCACCTCAAAAAACCTGAAGCCCGATGTTCTGAAGTAAATCTCGTTCATCTAGATAAGGAGGACATGTGGAGGCAAATCTCTCACTTTGGAGATACGACACTTCAGAGGATTGTAAGAACTATGCATTGAAAAGGCCCGAAGCCTAAACTCCTGAAGTAATTGTGGATTGCTGATCTCAAATCAACAAGAACTGTTGATCTTTGCAGTAGTATCATCGGAAGGCTTGAAGTCCTGAAGTAATTGAGGACCGTTGATCTCAAATAAACAAGGACCGTCGATCTTTGAAATAATTTTGTTATTAGACCATTCTGCTATTTAGAGAAATTAAGACCTTCAGCGTCGAAAGCCCAAAGACCAAAGACCCTTGGTCACATGAGAAGCTAAACTTCAATTTTTTTTTGGCTTTCCAATAAACTCAAAAAGCCCAATTCCTCTATTAGAGGGACTACAGTTGTCAAAGAACAGAGCTCAGATCTATGAATTCATAGATCTCGTGCTCAGATAGTCACATCCATCCAAATAGAAGCTAATGAAGTGGTCTTCCCCATATTTTCGGCTCAAATTCACATAGAGGATTTCGTGGACCTGGTTTTATGCACAGCGTGGAAGTAAGCATGCAAATCTCTAACAAATTTTTTTGTTTTGTTCAATATTTTACAAGATGACCACCTCTATCAACTTAGGACCAACACAAGGACTGATTCTTCCTAGAAAGAATTATGAATTTTGGTCTCTTAGAATGAGATCCTTCTTACAAGCACAAGAGTGTTGGGATCCAGTGGTTCTTGGATATATGGAACCAGATCCAGCAGACCTTGCTTCCATGACTAATCAACAAAGAACTGCTCAGGCAACATAGAGGAATAAAGAGAATAAGGAAAAATTATGGATTCAAAAATCAGTGGATGACTCGATTTTCTCAAAAAACGTAGGCGTTGTTACTTAAAAACAAGCCTGGGACATCCTTAAATCAACTTCCCAAGGAAATCACAGTGTCAAAAAAGTCAAGCTGCAGACCTTGGGGACACATTTTGATACTTTAAAAATGACAGAGTCTGAAAAGGTTGATAAGTTTATGACCAGAGTCATGGGAATTGTAAACCATATCAAATTGACTGGTGAATCCATCACTAATCAAAGAATCTTTGAGAAAGTCCTCAAAAGTATTTCAAATAAATTCAAAATGGTTATTACAGCCATCCTCGAATCCAAGGATCTGTCAAATTTTTCAATAGATGAATTAATGGGATCTCTATTGACACATGAGACTAGACTACATCTCGAAGATGAGTCAATAGCTAATGCCTTCAAGACTCAAATCTCTTTCAGTAGAGGGAGAGGCAAAGGCAGAGGCAGAGGGAGAGTTCATCGAGGAAGAGGGAGAAGTCTAGGTAACAATCACTACAGTGAAGGTCATAGACAACAGAACCATAATCATAATTTCCAAAGTCATAGATAATAGAACCAAAATCAGAATTTTCGGCCTCAAATATGTAGAGGGATAAGATCAAATGAAAAATCAAACATACAATGCTATTATTGCAAAAAGTATGGGCACTATGAATCTGAATGTCGGAAGAAGCAAGCATTTAAGCTCTCAGGTAGAGCACATGTCTCAAATCATGAAGGAGAAACCTCAGATGGTACGTGTCTCTCATGCCACAAGACTAAAGAACAACATAAAGATATCTGGTTGCTGGACAATGGTTGCAACAATCACATCACAGGTAAAAAAGTTTTACTTTCATGCATTGATTCTTCTATTTCATCTGATATTACACTTGGAAATGATTCTCAACTCAAATTTCAAGGAAAAGGAACAATACCTATTCTTACTAAACAAAATGTAAAGTAAGACGTAAACAATGTTTATCATGTTCCATGTTTGGAACATAATCTATTAAGTGTAGGACAACTTATTGAACATGGATATAAGGTAATTTTTGGAGGAACATCATGGAGGATATATGATACAAACTCTAGCAGAAAAATGATTTATGAAATCCACATGATTAGGAGTAGAATGTTTCCCCTGACCCTCAAAACTGCAAATCTGATCCAATCATATGCACAAAGTGCATTCACCCCGAATGAAACTATGGTTTGGCATGAAATATTTGGAAATCTTCCCTTTCAGAGTCTAATCCTTCTATAGAAGAACTCCATGGTCAAAGGTCTACATATCTTCAAAGAGAAAAATCCCCTGTGTGAGTTTTTCATTCTTGGAAAACATAAGAGAACTAGTTTTCCACAGTCCTCCACTCAAGCCAAAAAACACTTAGATCTCGTTCACATTGACCTATGTCGACGAGTGCAAACAAATTCAATAGGTGGTATCGTTTATATTTTAACGTTTATTGATGACTTTATCAGGAAAATATGGATCTATTTTCTCAGACACAAGTCAGAAACCTTTGCAAAGTTCAAAGAATTCAAACCTGAAGCTGAAAATGAGAGTGGGAAATACGTGAAGACTCTCTGGTAATATGGAGGAGGAGAATACACCTCCAAATAATTTTCAAATTTCTGCAAATCACAAGGCATCATCATGAAAACTACAACCAAGTATACTACACAAAAAAATGGAGTGGATGAAAGAAAAAATCAGACAATAATGAACATGGCAAGAAACCTTCTCAAAGAGAAATGTCTATCAAATCTATTTTGGGATAAATAAGTAGCATGCTCAGTTTATCTCCTGAATAGATCTCCAACCACTAGTCTCAATATTAAGGTCCCTCAAGAAGCATGGAGTGGGACAAATATAAATGTTGCTCATCTAAGGACATTTGGATGCATAGCATTCGCTCACATACCTTCCAAATTGATTAAGAAACTTGATGATAGAAGTGAGAAATGCATTTTTGTTGGATACAGTAAGACATCCAAAGCCTACATACTCTACAATCTGATTTCAAAGAAACTAATTCTCAGCGAAGATGTTAAATTTCTTGAAAATCAGTTATGGAGTGAGTCTGAGAAATCCATCAGCAGTTGGATGATATTGATGAGCACAATCATTTTTCATTAATGTCATGTCAACCTACATCCTTTAAACAAGAAGTTAAAGAGACACATTGGGTTCAGGCCATGAACCAAGAGATTGACTCCATTGAAAAGAACAATACATGGGATCTTGTTGATCTGCCCAGAAACAAGAAAAGTATTGGTGTCAAGTGGGTTTACAAAACTAAACTCAATGAAAAGGGGATGAGTGAAAAACACAAGGCAAGACTTGTTGCCAAAGGATTCTCACAAAAGCCAGGTATTGATTATGGTGAAACTTTTTCTCTAGTAGCAAGGTTGGACACTGTAAGGAATCTCTTAGTCATAGAAGCTCAACACAGATGGAAAGTATCTTCGAAAAAGAGGTCTATGTGGATCAGCCACCTGGATTTGAAGTCAAAGAGAAGCCATCCAAAGTGTATCGGTTGAATAAATCCGTGTATGGTTTAAAACAAGCTCTAAGAGCTTGGTATAGTAGAATTGACTCTTACGTGATCAAGAGTGGTTTCAACAAAAGCCGAAATGAGCTAATTCTATACACCAAAACTGATCAACATGGTAAAATTTTAATTGTATGTTATATGTTGATGATATGATATATACTAGAAATCTTGAGTTAACGAGTTTTAAACATGCCATGCAATCTGAGTTTGAGATTACATATCTTGGCATAATGAAATGTTTTTTGGGGATTGAGGTTGATCAATCAACCAAAGGAATTGTTGTGTGTTAGAAATAGTATGTAGGAGACATAAACAAAATATTTTGCATGGAATACTGCAATCCAATAGAAACTCTTATACCCTAGGCACAAAATTGAGCAAGCAAGATGAAGGCCCTACAATGGATTCTACCCTGTACAAAATTTAAGTAGGTAGTTTTTTGTATCTTACAACAACTAGGCCTCATATTATGTATGCATCCACCTTTATTTCTAGGTTCATGGAATCACCCAAATATTCTCACTAGAAGATGGCTAAAAGTATTCTGAGATATGTGGCAGGAACTCTCAATTTTGGCTTATGGTACACATTTTGATGGTAATCATCTCTCTGGTTACATAGAAAGTGATTTTGAAAGCAACCTAGATGATTGGAAAAGAAACTCAGGACATTCTTTTCACTTGGGCATAGACCTGATTTATTGGGAATCAAAGAAGTAGGGCAGAGTATGTAGCTACTACCTTAGCTTCCTCTCAAGTTGTTTGGTCGAGAAGAATATTGAATGATATGTCACATACAGAAAAGGATCCAACTCCTATCTTCTATGACAACACCTCAACAATTTCTTTATCCAAAAACCATCTTCTTCATAAGAAAAGAAAGCATATTGACACTCACATTATCTTCATACATGAGATAGTCAATAATGGTGACATCACACTTCAATTTTGTGTCACACAAGATTAGGTCACAGACATTTTCATGAAGCCACTAGGAAAATATGTTTTTTTATTTTCGGTGACAACATTTGGGCATTATTAGTGGTGATGTTTTTAACTGTTGAGTTTAAGAGGGAGTGTTAATTATATCAGTAACCTCAACAATATGTGACTATACACTGGTAGCTTTCCTAGCCAGCTCTACGAGTTATTTAAGTTTTCTTTTTTGTTTCTTGACCTTCTTGTTTTGCTCGAGCCTCTCTTTTCCCTTAATGAGTTGTACTCAATGCTTTGTGCTCTACAGATTCTTGTTCCAATTTCTTCTTCTCTCTATTATATTATTTTCTTCTCATTTTGTCACCTCGGACATGGCACTTGGGCATTTTAACACCTATTACTCCATTTTCTCCTTGATGTTGTTGTGACGTGCTTCAAATCCATTCACGATTTTTTCAACATTTTCATTTGGCATTCCATTGTCGACAGATGGCACATTATACAATTCACACCATTGCTTCATTTTTTCTTTATTTTGCAGAGTAGGAAAAATTCGACATATATAGGAAGAAAGGTTGATTTTTTTTTTTATATATGCCAAGAGTTCTAACATGTATCAACACGTTGAGCAATATACAAGCCTCATGGGCTCCTCACTTTGGTGACCTAGCACATGGTGGTTGGTTGTGTGTTGGCTTGTCATTGTGTTGTTGTTTGGTACTTGATAGCTCGTGGACTTGACTCGAATAATTGGGCCTTTAGGCCAATAATTTTTCAAAAAATATAAACCTTTGTATAACTTTGCAACCATATTCTATCAATCCCAAGAGCACAATAAACTTAAAAAATATATTTTTTTTTTTATTTTCCAAATTGGGTACATATTTTACCCAAAATTCACATCTTTGGCATTGATGAGGCTAGTACCAACAAGAAACTATCCGATGCTACTGAAATAATGAAACCTATGGAGCGCTACCAAATCTCCCATAAATCGACACAAATATTTATAGGGTGATAACATAACATAAAAATGAGCATATTTGGGAAGATGGTCCACTACTACCACGATGACTGACTTATTTCCTGATTTAGGTAAGCGAATAATGAAGTCCATAGAAATATATGTCCAAATAGTAGGTGGGATCGAAAATGGCTGGAGTGTGCCTGGATATTTGACTGTCTCTCCATTATTTCATGAAGCCCCATGGTATTTCAGGAAAACAAGGATGAATGCCATGGCCCATGCATGAAAATCCATTATAGATGGATATTCCTCTCCATGTCGTTTCCAATGGTAGGTGGTATGTCACTTCGTTCCTCATGGTTGAGGATATATTCCCTACTGAATATGGAATCCCTAAAGTATGGTTACGAAGGCCTAAACAATTATAACAAGAAGTGAGAAGTCGACCCCAAATTAATTAAAAGAAGAAAATTTGTTGCAAGAAAGAAGTTACAAGTTGACCCCATTGCAATGAATATTAACATAAATATTAAGGATATTGTCTATAAAGTCGGCCTCAATGGAATAATCATTAAAAATTAAATTGAATTTTATTTGGGTCAAGTTGGCACTAAAAAGAGGGTGCGAGATCTAGTATAAATAAAGAACCCATGAGTTCATTTATTACATTAACTCAAGTTATTCTTATCTAAGGTAACCAAGGAGATCTAAGGAAAATTTCAAATGGAAGATGAAGTGAAGAAGGGTTAAATTCCAAGGGAGGATAAGGTCTTGTGGTGATGTGTTCTAAGGTATGTTATTTAAAGGTCATCTTACCATTTTCCCTATAACGTTTTATATAGATTGAATCCGATAGAGAAAGTTGGAGATGTTGAGAAGACATATCATGGTACTGTGGTAACAATTTCATCTTCTCAGTCATTGTGTTGTTGGAGATACACTCTTTGGAAGATAGGGTTTGTGACTAGTCCTAAAACTTGTCTCGAATAGGTGTTATGAGAAAAACAATTATAAATTATTCATAAACAATCCAACTTCTGTGATATCAATTGCATTGGAAATGTTGTAGTCCATAGTATGTTGTGTGAGAGTTTTCTAACCAAATATAAAATATTCAATGTGCGACATTCTCTACAATTTATCTCTCCAGAATAGGCTAGAATTCAGTAAGGTCTACCATTTTCACTATAACTCTTTTTCAAGGATTATTCAAGGAGTCAAAATTGGTGGAGTTTTTGAGATGATGTTGATGAAGATTGGGTACAATTTTTGGACCTTTCTTCATTAGAGCTACAAATTTATTCTCGTTGAAAGTTATGGTTTTTGACTAATCCAAAAACTAGTCTCGCGAGACTGAGGTAAAAATTGATGAAGATGTTATTCTCTTGTTGTTGAAGATGAAGAAGGTTTCAATGTCTATGATATGATGCATCAGTTCGATTAAAGAATCAAATGTAGTTTTTATATGAATTTCTAAGGTTATGTCTTCATGTTATGATACATTCTTGAGGCATGTTTTGGAGATTTGGGCATATTCTTTGAGGCACATCTTGGATGTATGGTACATCTTTGGTAGATGCTTTTAGTCATATCTATTTAGGCATGTTTTTGGTACATATCTTGGATATATTGGCATATATATTTGTCACATGTTTGAGATACATACCTTGATGATGTTATGGAACATGTTTGAGGCATACCTTGGTATATCGTGAAAGATGCTCTTGGTGATCTTGGCACATGATATATTTAAGTGGATATGGTCTACTTGATGGTGATCAGTGGTAGTGACAAGTTGATGATGGTGTATCAGTGACACTGGCAATGGAAATGGCAATGATAGTAATAGTGTCAGTGACAGTGGTAGTGACAACTTGATGATGGTATATCAGTTACAGTGATAGTGGAAGTGACAGTGGAAGTAATAGTGACAATGGTAGTGACAATGATAGTGATAGTGGCAGTGAAAGTGATAGCGACAGTGGCAGTGATAGTGGCCATGACAGTGATAGTGATAGTGGTAGTGAAATTGAAAGTAGCAGTGAGAGTGAGAGTGATAGTGAAAGTAGAAGTGACAGGTTCAGTCTACATTTATATTTAAGTGTGGAAGGAAGGGGCAAGGAAAGGGGGTTATAGCCTCCTTCTAGTTGAACTTAGAGAACATAGGGAGTTGTATCTTCCTTCAGGTTGGAGCCTGTAAATTAGGGTGTCATAAACACCTTCTGATTGAAGCCAGAGAATTAAGGGAGTTGTAGCTTTGTCTAGGTTGGAGCCTATAAATTAGGGGGTTAAAGCCTCCTTCCAGTTGGATATGGAGAATCTAGGGAATTGTAGATTTCTTCATATTGGAGCTTGCAAATAGGGGATTGGAGCATCCATATAGTTGGTGTTGGAGAATTTAGAGGTTGGTCCTTCCTATGAATGTAATCTTTGATATATAACAAAACATTATGTGGTTTTCTCCCATTTGGTTTTCCATGTAAAATACTGGTGTACTATGTATCTTTGTATGATGTGATGCATTATTTATGTTTATATGTTAAATGAAATCATAAGTGAATGGATTTATTGAATGAAGTTATTGATAAGTTAATTTTCTCATTGAAATTGATAAAAAGTGCTCAATACTAATTCACCCCCTCCCCCTCAGTATTGGTGATATTCCAACAATTGGTATCATAGTCGATTCCTTCAGTAATATTCTAACAAATGGAAGGAAGATCATGGATTTCAATAAGAATGGAAAGATAGTGTTTGATTTCCAGAACTATGCCTTCTGGAATAGAAGGATGAAAACATTTTTACAGGCACAAGGATTAGATGTATGGAAAGAAGTAGTTGAGAGATACACAACTCCTGTCACTCCCCAAACTATTATAGATCGAAAGAAACTGAGTGAAAACAATTCAAGGGATAGAAATGTTATTCTAAGTGGCTTGTAAAGCTCAATATATGTTAAGGTTATCCATTGTGACTCTGCAAAGGATATTTGGGACAAACTTCAAAATGTCTATGAAGGAGATGCCAAAGTCAAAGGGGCCAAGATTCAAACTTATAGAGGTAAATTTGAGCAACTGAAAATGAAGGAAGATGAAGATATTTCATCTTACCTTCTGTGAGTTGATGAACTATTGAACATTATTAAAGGCTTGGGAGAAAATATGAAAGAACCAATCATTGTTCAAAAAGTACTAAGGTCTCTTCTGATAATATTTGATCCTAATATTTCATCCCTAGAAGAAAGAGAATATCTAGCTACATTGAGTATGGACAATTTACATGGAATCCTTATAGCTTATGGGATGAGAACAAAGCAAGAGAATCCATCCAATAAGGAAGCAACTTTAAAAACATCCAAGAGGACAAAGAAGAAGAAAAATAAAAAGTCAAATCCAAATTGCAATTGCAGCGATGAGTCATATGATGATGAAGAAATGGACAACCTCATAAAAAAGTTGAAGAATGGAATCGGCAAGTACAAAGGTATGTTTCCTTTAAAATGTTTTAATTGTGGTGGAATTGGTCATTTTTATTCTAAATGTTCTTATGCTAATATTTGAAATAGTGAAGAAGAATAATGCCACAAGAAACAAATATAAAAAGGGAAATAAGAAAGAAAAAGGGTAGGGTCCCCCATCGTTATGACTAC
>SNQJ01S0009083.1:270359-327187 GCA_010110895.2 Picea sitchensis
AACAGAATCAATTAGTCAACACAATTTGAGGACAAACACAACACACGCAAATGAGGCAACAGACAATGATGACCCAACACACTAGCACATCATGCAACTGGACAGAACATGCGATAATCAAAACGCTGATAAAAGTGACTACCCGCCCGACACATGCAAGACAACGCCTACAAGATAAGGGACAACATCAACAACCTGACACAATGACTTCAACGACCAGTAACTAGAAACCTCTATGGTGCGCAAAACCAATCACAATAAGGCGTTACAAAACCATGTACCAAAATCAATTACAATGAACAATATGCCCACATCAGGAAGCACAAGACTCTGGCCAGGTTATCATTTTCATTTATCCATTAGGATGCGCAATGACACCCTCATCAGGAATCATGCCATCACAAGGCAATAGGCGTGACAGTAACCATGGAGCAACATGAAATATCTAGACCTTTAACCCAAACTAAATCCCTCGTGCTAGGAGACCGAATTATCTGTCAAAAATACATGAAGACTATACCCAAGCACCCAATCATCAAGTCAACAAGACGCAAGGTGACATCATTCAAATTAAACTGCGCAAATAACCAAAGGATTTTTTGTTTCCTAAAAGGCAATCGTGTGTGTTGTACCCACTATGACCAATCACCATTTACAATTCAACTTAAGGCACATAGTAACCAATTAAGAGTTAAACTATTAATCGATTAGCTAGTAAAACTATTAACCCTCAACCATTAATCTTGCACAAGCTATTAAAATATTACTCAAATAAAACATAAACCATTAACAATTAATCATTATGACCAAGTGCGAAAGAGTGAACTATTATTATTGAAATTAATCAAGTAATCTATTTCCAATGCAATTAATCCATTAATATATTACCATTGCAATATTTAATCTGTTGTGGCAGAAGTTAAAAGACTGATAATTAAACCCTTGCTATATAAAAAAAAATTAATTTATTGTTGCATAAGTAATAAGACATATGTAAAACCATTGACAAATAAAAACAATTAATCTAATTGTGGTAAGAATCACGACCATTATTGCAACAATATATTTTTAAAACCGTTATGTCCTACATTCAATTACATTACTACTATAGTTATCGAATGTGAATAAATTTTATGAAGTATGCGCAAATCAATTTATTGGAAAATTTTGCCTCAATCTCGATTTTCGAGTGAAATTTCATTTTAGAGAGAGTATAGCCAAAATAAAACTTAATGAAACATGAGAGTATTCTTATATAGTTCAGATTTCAAGCCTTGCTATATTTCTATCTAACAAACATATCTCTATCTAACAAATCACCATCTAAGAAATATGTCTCTGTCTAGAAAATCACTATCTAACAATTATATATTGGTATTACTGTATTTATTGTATTTATTAATGTATTTATTGATAAATATTACTGTAGTTAATGATAATCGCTGACAAAAAAAATGACATATCTCTACCTAATAAATATATCATTGTCTAAAATATATATAACTTGTCTAAAAGATATATCGCTTGTCTAATGAATATATCACTGTCTAAAAAGGGTTACTGTATTTTTGGATACATCACTGTTTACAACAATGTAAATAAATCGTTTTTTATTAGATAAAAACATTGTCTACCATATTCGTTGTACATTAACAAGTCTAATGATTGATAAAACTATAAAAGCATTGTTTATCACATTCGTTGTGTATCATATTCACATATATAAATGATGTCTATCACATTCATTGTCTATCATATTTGTTGTCCATTAATAAGTCTATTGATTGATAAAACTATAGAAACGTTGTCTAACACAAGTAGTTGTCTAATAATCATATTTTATGGGAAATCTCTATGTGAAAGATGGTTAAATCACCCCAAATATCGTGGTGTGAATGTTTTGCAAAGGATGGGTAAATCGCCCAGAAATTCGTGGTGTGAGTATTGTGTAAAGGCTAGGTAAATTGCCCATAAATTTGTGGTGTGAATGTTGTGTAAAGGTTGGGTAAATCATTGTCTATAAAAGGAAAATCACAAAGTAAAATAAAGTCGTTATTCAAATGCAATTCAATCACAAGAGAAAAATAAGATCGATGTGTTTAGAGCATAAGTAAATTCATTGTTGATAAGTCACCTTTTCTGAGGAAAAGAAAATTGGTATAAGGTTGGTACGAGTCACCGAGATCATTGGGAAAGAAAAGAAAAATGATTTTTCCTTTTCTGCAAGGAGCCAAGGAATCGAATATTAATCATGTATGGCTTAATTATTCATAATGTAGAGATAATTGCCCAAAAAACGAAAAGATAATTAATTACAAGAAAACGCTGAGATTAATTGATCAAAGATGAATCGAAAAAAACATAGAGATATTCATTCACAAGGAAAACATAGGGGGTAATATATTAGAGATGAATCAATCAAAACTACAGAGATACTTGTACAAATCATGGAGAAAAATGCATAGATGTTAATGCTATTCGTTGGGGAAAAATAAAAATGCAGAGAGCCATAACTCTGAGCTTTGAAGGGTGGTTTCATTACGCCTAGCAGTGAATTCACCAGGATATCAACCGCAAGTCTTCACAGAGTATGGTAAATAATAAATGAAAAGCATCAATGCAGAGAACCCAAACAACCCTAAGAATCAACGTAGAGAAACAAAGGATGGTGGACTGGAGAGAATAAAAACCCAAGAGAGAATTCCTTGTTGGACAGAGAATGGTCCTACAGTTATTATCGATGCACAGGAAAGCAATTCATTTGAATCTAAGTCTTAAACACCAAAGTGAAGACATTCGATTCATCTCCTAGATGACTGCTCAAGAATAGACTAATAACTTAAAGGATCAAAAAACAGAGGATAAAAAGACAAAGCTGCATCCAGATCTTCTCTGTGGAGAAGCAAATGAGGAAATAAAATCGCTATCAAAGAATAAAGAAAACCTATGCAGGAGCTACAGGAAAGTAGGCAAGGTTTTGAGTCTGGGGCTCATTCTCACCACGCGCAAAGAAATTGTAACTCATAAATAAAGAATATAGTGGATAGCAAGGGTTCTTACCGAATAAATCAAGCAACAAGGGGATTAGAATTACCGTAGAAATGCATGTGCAAGAAATTTGATGGGAATGAAATCTTCAACTGAGTACAGAATAAAAAAACGTGTGTAAATTAAATTTCATTTTAAGTAACAACTTTAACAGGGATAACTTAGCAAAATATGAATGCTCCAAAGTCGTTATCGCGCACGTGCTCCATCTAGCTCCCGCTTTCCAACTGATGTGACCTCACCGGTACCTCCCAACCAACGCTAAGGGTACTATTCTTCCCCCTGATCCCCCAGAGATGCAAAGGTGCCATGCAGACAATACCAAAGAATGCTAGCACCTAGTTCACCTCACAAGGTCAAGCTACCACTCATTATCCGAGATGGGTATCCCAATTCAGACAAGAGAAAGTTCAGTCAAGATAAAATTTCAGCAACGTAACGTTACACAAAACAGATGTGTCCTCATATCCTCCTCTGCCATATGTTTTATAGAGTTTTCAAGTAATTAGTTTCCCAAATTCTCAATAAATTATTTTTTCATTAAATTCTTTTCGAAAAACCTCCCCCATACACATGTCACTCGATCCCCTAGTTGCACCAGAAAATCAATTTTATTATTTAAATAAATATTCCTATTTTCCTCAACCACCAATAGAATTCCTAAAAACGCTCCTCCGTGTACCAATATTCCCTTACAATTATTAAATGACTTACGTCTTACTTAATCCTTAGTTGATTTCATAAATAGAAAGTTCCAAAGGCTAGATTCCTTACTAAGTTGGACATTCAACTTTTTCTTTAAGTTTCCCCCCTTTTTTTTTAAGTTTCACTTCTTCTTTAAGTTTCCCCCCGTTTTTTTAAGTTTCACTTCTTCTTTAAGTTTCCTTTTCTTTTAAGTTTTCCCTTTTTATAACTAAGTTCAGAATTAGTAGTTTAGATAAACAACCATTTACTCTTTTTATGAATTTAATCCTCCATTATAATATATATTTTTTCTTAATTTAATAATTAAAGTTTGAATTTCTCTTATTAGTTATAAAATAACCTTTAGTGAATTGAAATTTTACAAAAAGAATCTTAATGAATTAAAATTTTATAAAAGAACCTTAGTGAATTAAAATTTTATACACAGTACCTTACTGAATTAAAATTTTATACAAAGGACCTTAGTGAATTAAAATTTTAAACAAAGAACCTTAGGGAATTAAAATTTCCACTTTAATCTGGTTATACGTATAATTAGTTGTTGCTTTTTTTGTTCTAAGGTTCTACTCAGAACTAGGTTTTTAATTCACTATTCTTGGCAACAGTTCTTAAGGGAAAAAATAGTTATTAAACTTTACTTATCACATCATTTATTTTAAGGCCGACTAGGTTTATTCAGTTACTAGTTAAAATTGCGACGTGCCATTCAGGACGCACTACGTGCTCCAAGGGTGCCACTCGCCTCTTTCCATTTTCCTTGCGCGATGTTCCCTTCAAGACTCACTAAGTGATCGAAGGGTGCGACTTTCCTCTTTCGATTTTCCTTGCATGACGTGCACCTCAAGATGCACCAGGTGCTCCAAGGGTGTCACTCACCTCTTGACTAAATTTGGTAGACGTCCAAGGCCTGGAGTCAATACTCTACCAGGTGATCTTGTGGGAGACTAAGGACCTATAAGGAATAATGCGCTAGCCTTATTGTGCACCCCTTAGAATCATCGTGAGTGACTATCACAGTCTTCCCTCACGACATCGTGGATATTCTCAAAATAGTTAATCATTAACCTACAGTTTGAGTCACGGCAGGAGTGCTAGTAGGCTGTGGTAGGGCTACTACCACACCTCTCCCTCAATGTGTCTGGATGTTGTGCGCGACCCCTCTAATCCAAATGTGAGTCTGGTTGGTAAGTTATTGTCCTCTTGCATCCATCAGTGAATCATGTCAGCAAAAACAATAAATCATCATAACATCTAATCATATGTACATATGTCACATCAACAAGATTCAAACCCCAAACAACCCACTCTCTAACTCAATCCGGATTCCAAGGGGTTTCATCGATGCCTCTGCATCCTCAATGTACGAATTCCTACACACTCAGGAGAACCCAGTCAATATCACGTGTCTACGTAAATACAACAAAATAACATATCATCAAATCCATAATATCTCATAATCATAATCAAAATGACCAATAGTATAATAACCCGGATCACTTGGACGCAAGTGTCCTCAAAGAATAGGTTCACTTAGTGCATGTAAGAGTGGGATGTTACATACACCCCTTCTTGTTTTAAACTTTGTCTCGACGTTTCATAGTATATAAGTGTTGAAATAAAGTGTATCACAGTATCATAAGTCTATCTATCAAACAGAAATGGAAAGTGATGATGCATATCATATGCTTCGTCCTAGGTCATCGAGTGTGGACTACAGTTGTCCCACTAGACCTTGACCTAATCTATTGTTCGACGTCATGGCTGTCGAATGCGATGGTCCAGGATGCGGATTGGCTTTGTCGTGAGCTCACCCTCATTAGATACCTACAAGAAACTCAAGTCAATAACATGTGTAGGATCACTAATATAATGTCTCAAAACAGATACATGAAAAGCATCATGCATACGCCTCAAAGAATCAGGCAAGGCTAGTCAATAGGCCACGGGCCCCTTATTTTCTACAATATCGAAAGGTCCCATGAACATAAGAGATATTTTATCACCCTTTCCAAACTTGATCCAACTCTTATGCGGTTTCACCCGCAAGAAGACTCGATCGCCAACTTCATGACTATGATCGACACGATGTGCAACGACATAACTCTTATGTCGATCATGTGCTTCTTTGATCCTTTGTCTTCTTGTTTTCATTTGATCTTCCATTTATTGGATCTCTTATGGTCCCACCACGACCCTATCCTCAAGTCGATCCCAACTCAAAGGTGTCTAACATGATCACCCATAAAGAAACTCGAAGGGCGCCATCTTAATGGTGCTTTAATAACTGTTGTTATATGCAAACTTTACCAGTGGAAAAAACTCCTCCCAACTCTTTTGTTGGTCCATAATGTACATATGCAACATGTCCTTCAAGATTTGGTTTATTCTTTCGGTCTACCCGCCTGTCTTTGAGGGATACATGGTACTAAAGTTAAGTTGGGTTCCTAAGTCCTCTTGGAAACTGATCCAAAATTGTTCTATAAACACAGATCCTCTATCAGATATAATCCTCTTAGACACGCCATGCAACCTTACAATCTCATTGATGAAAAATATAGCTATGTTAGGTGCCTTATACGTTGTACACACATGAATAAAATGAGCACTCTTCGTCATAGTGTCGACTACCAAAAAAATTGAGTCATGTCTTCTTGCGGTCAGCGGAAATACAATAATGAAATCCATCAAAATGACCTCCCATTTCGATTATGTAATAACATGTGGTTGTAGTAATATTTCTGGATGTTTATGTTTAGCGTTCACCTATTGACATTCTAGACATCTTGCCACATAGTTGACTATGTCTTCCTCCATTCCTTTCCATAAGAATAAGGTTTAAGGTATGCCTTCATCTTCGTGACTCCTGGGTGAGCCATGTACAATACTCTGTGAGCCTCATTTAGGATCAAACTCCTCAACTCGTCATTGGGTGGTACATAAATTAGACTTTTAAATCTTAATAATCCGTCGTTGTCCATAGCAAATCCTTCAAATTTTGGGAGCATCATTATGTTTTGTCTGATAAAATCCTTGACCTGTTTGTACCAGTCATTGTCACGCTGTAAAGTTAGATTATTTTCACGTAGATTCGTTTGAAGAGGCATCACTGAAAAGATGTGTGGTCTCTGACTCAACGCATCCACCACTCTGTTCATTGTTCCTTTTATGTATGTAATCTCGAAATCATACTCTCTAAGAAATTTCGACCAACGTCGTTGTCGTGTTTTCAAGTTTCTTTGCATAAATATGTGTTGTATACCAAAGTGGTCCATTTTTAGTTCAAATTTCCATTCAATAAGGTAGTGTATCCAAACTCTCAAGGCATAAACAATGGCTAACAATTCTAGATCGTGCGTTGCATAGTTCTCCTCATGGATTCTAACCTTTCTCGTTATGTAAGTGATCACTCGATCATCTTGCATCAAGAATCTGAATAATACTTCCTTGGATGCATCAGTTCATACCAAGAAGTCCACGTCCATGTCGGGGACCTTTAGTATTGGTGTTGTTGTCAACATCTCCTTGAGCCTCTGAAATTCTTCTATGCATTTCTCGGTCCAAACAAATTTCTTGTTCTTCTTCTGCAATTTCGTGATCGGATTTGCTATCTTTGAAAAAACTTCGATGAACCGTCGATAGTATTCCACTAAACCCATGAAGCTATGCACTTAGGGGACATTCATCAACATAGACCATTCCATAATAGCCTCGACCTTTGTTGGATCCATTGTGATACCTTCGTTGGATATGACATGCCCTAAGTAGTGAATCTTTGATTGATAAAATGAGCATTTAGACAATTTCCCAAGTAATTTGTTTTCTTGCAGACACTGTAGTACCATCCACAAGTGCTCATCATGCTCCTCCATCGTCTGAGAGTAAATAAAGATATCGTCAATGAATACTTGGACAAACTTGTCCAATTATTCACAGAACACCTCGTTCATCAAACTCATAAATACCCATGGCACATTCATCAGTCCAAATGGTCAAACAATAAAATCGTAATTTCCAAACATCGTCTTAAAGGAAGCCTTAGGTACGTCATCCTCCTTGATCTATAATTGGTGATACCTTGATCTCAAGTAAATTTTCAAAAACATCGTCGCGCCTTTCATCTGATCAAACAAATCATCAATCCTTAGAAACAGATATTGATTCTTGATAGTTTCCTTGTTCAATTAAAGGTAGTCAATGTAGAGTCTCCATGACCCATCCTTCTTCCATATGAAAATAAGAGGTGCCTCCCATGGTGACACAGTTGAACGTATAAGTCCTAGGTCCAACAACTCCTTCAGTTTCATTCCCAACTCCTGTAACTCCAGGGTCGACATTCGATAAGGCGTTCTTGCTATCGTTTCAATTCCCAGTTTTAGGTCGATGGTAAATTCCAACTCCCTCTCCAGTGGAATCTTATGTAACTCCTCAGGGAAGACATCCGCAAATTCTCTCACCACCAGAAGGTGTTCTAGACCTTTCACTACTCCGTGCTCATTCAATGCAAGGATCGCATAAATCTTACATCCCTTGCGCATTCTCTTCTGTAGTTGAAAGGAAGAGATGAACCTCAGGGAAAATCCCTGGTTTGAAGCTACAATCACATGTCTTTGTCCCTCATCATCGACCAAGATCAACCATTTTTTCTTACAGTTGAGTATCGCCTCATGCGATTCCAACTAGTCCATATCGATCACAACGTCATAATATCCTAAGATCATGATGTACAGGTTGGACCTGATGAAAAACTCTCCTAGGTTAAGGCTACAACCTGTAACCTTCCCACCAACCTTCTGTTTGGATCCTGAAGCCATTTCTACAAAGATAAACTCATCATATTCAACTTCATTTACCTTAATTTTTTTGAGTGCTACACTAGAAATGAAACTCTTTGTAGCACTTGGATCTATCAAAATACTAAGGGTCTCGTTAGAGATGGTACCTGACATCTCAAGCATCGTCGAATGGTGCTATTCCTGGTAGCTATTCACCATTGCATGAATATGATGGGCCTTCCCCAAATCCCCCATTGTAGTGGGTCTGGTTGATTCAGATGCTCTAGTCCTTTCCACTAGGAAATCACATTGGTAACGTGGCTCCCCACATTTCCAACACCCTTTCTTTGGTCGAGTACTCCTGGTACCCGAAGTAGAAGTTGACGACCCACCGGCCTGGAATCCTGGTCTATTCTACTGAACAAGCCTAAATTACTGCGACTGCGGTCGAACTTGCTTCTCGTACTATGGCCCTCGTTAAGGATTTTGCTGCTGAGGCACTGGTCAGAGAGGTGTAGTGAAAGTGGATCCTTTATGGAATCCATGACATCCTGGCGAATGTCTAGTTGGTGTCTGATGTTGTTGCGCACCATATGACACCTGACCTGTTGGTCTGGTTGGAGTCCTTATCTAAACCCCACTGATAATCTCCTTCTCTTTTATGAGGGCCCTCTGAATGGCATCATGCAATATTTGAGGCCACAAAATCCTAACCTTTACACGAATGTTGACATTAAGGCCAAACACAAACTTGTTGACCTTAAGTTTCTCAGTATTTAGGTGTGGAGCATACTGAAGAAGTTCAATAAAATCGGCCTCATACTCGGGCACCGTACGACCATCCTATCGCAAGGCGTTGAACTCATTGAGATGACACTCAATGAATTCCTCTGATAGATACCTCTCTCGAAACCGTTCGTCGAACATTTCCCATGACACGTCTTCGACGACCATGTTCAATTGCGGCAGGAGCGTCTTCCACCATAGAAGACCACTCCCCTTCAGTTGAAATACTGCCATGCTTTCCTTCATGTTGGAGGTATATTCACAAAGTGCAAAGAACATCATCATATTCTCCAACCATGCCTCGATAGCTGCACCATCCAGGGCACCAAAGAACTCAGGAAATTTGACCTTCTTAACTTCATGGTGAATGCTACCAGTACCGACTAGAGCACGCGGTGGACCCTCAGGGGTTGTCAGCGCCCTAGCTTCATCTATATCCAAATGGTTGATCAGTGCCTCATACATATGTTGAAAAGACCTCATCATACCAACCACATCACCCACAACTATCTGCTCCTGCCCAACAACTGGTTCATCTCCTTGGGGGTTAGACCCCTCGGGCGGGGATGCTACTAGAGGTGTCACACCTCCTCCCCTAGCACCCCATCCTCTACCTCCACGACATTCTCTAACAATGATTACCTGCACAAATATGAATCAAATTAATTAGGAACCTTATAATCAATGGGAGTCATAGTGATCCCAGGTTGGAGGTCGACCTCGCTTTAATAACATATGTAACGTCCCCCATCGTTACAATTACATGCGACGCAAAACAGGTGCATATATATATATATGTATTTGTTTTAAGTGGGAAGGTAACAACGACATCAATTAATGAACACAACTTGACGATGAACATAATGCGCATAAATTAGGCAACAGATAACAACGACCCAACACACTAGCACATCATGCAACTGGATGAAACATATGATAATCAAAAGACTGATAAAAATGGCTACCTTCCTGACACACGCAAGAAAACCCCTACAAGCTAAGGGACAACATCAATAACCTGACACAATATCTTCGACAACTAGTAACTAGAAACATTTATGTCACGTAAAAAAAATCACATTAAGGCGTTACAGAACCAAGTACCAACATCAATTACAATGAACAATATGCCCACATCGGGAAGCATGGGATCGCGGATAGGTTATCATTTTCATCTATCCATCGGGACGCGCAATGATCCCCTCATCAGGAATCATGTTGTCACAAGGCGATAGGCGTGACAGTAACCATGCACAACATGAAATATATAGAGCTTTAACCCAAGCTAAATCCCTCGCGCTAGGAGACCAAATTATCTGTCAAAAATACATGAAGATTACACCTAAGCACCCAATAAACAAGTCGATAAGATGCAAGGTGACATCATTCAAACTAAACTGCTCAACTAACTGAAGGATTTCTTGTTTCTTACAAGGAAATCATGTGTGGTCTACCCACTATGGCCAACCACCATTTACAATTCAACTTAAGGCACAAGGCGCATAGTAACAAATTAATGGTTAAACTATTAATCCATTATCTAGTAAAACTATTAACCCTCAACCATTAATCTTGTGCAAGATATTAAACTATTACTCAAATAAACCATAAACCATTAATGGTTAATCATTATGACCAAGTGTGAAAGAGTGAACTATTATCATTGCAATTAATTAAGTAATCTATTTCCAATGCATTTAAGCCATTAATTTATTACCATTGCAACATTTAATCTGTTGTGGCATAATTTAACAAATTGATATGTAAGACTGATAATTAAACCATTGCTATATAAAAGAACAATTAATCTATTGTTGCATAAGTCATAAGACATATATGTAAAACCATTAACATATAAAAACAAATAATCTAATTGTGGTAAGGATCATGAACATTATTGCAACAATATCTTTTTAAAACCATTATGTCCTACATTCAATTAAAATACTACTAAAGTGCTCGAATGTTGATAAATTTGATGAAGTATGCACAAATCAATTTATTGGAAAATTTTGCCTCAATCTCGATTTTCAAGTGCAATTTCATTTTAGAGAGAGTTTTGGCCAAAATAAAACTTGATGAAACAGTAGATTTTTCTTATATGTTTCATATATCAAGCCTTTCTATATTTGTATATAACAAACATATCTCTATCTAACAAATCGTCATCTAACAAATATGTCTTTGTCTAGCAAATCACTATCTAATAATTATATATTGATATTACTGTATTTATTGATAAATATTACTTTAGTTAATGATAATCGCTGACAACAACAATGACATATCACTACCTAATAAATATATCATTGTCTAAACGATATATCTCTTGTCTAATGAATATATTGCTATGTAAAAAGGGTTACTGTATTTTTGGATACATCACTGTCAACAACAATCTAAATAAATCGTTGTCTATTAGATAAAAATGTTGTCTACCATATTCGTTGTACATTAACAAGTCTATTGATTGATAAAACTATAAAAATGTTGTCTATCACATTCATTGTCTATCACATTCACATATATAAACGTTGTCTATCATATTCGGTGTCCATTAACAAGTTTATTGATTGATAAAACTATAGAAACGTTGTCTAACACAAGTATTTGTCTAACAATAATCATTTATGGGAAATCTCTATGTGAAAGATGGGTAAATCGTCCCAAAAAAACATGGTGTGAATGTTGTGCAAAGGCTGGGTAAATCGTCCATAAATTCGTGGTGTGAGTGTTGTGTAAAGGATGGGTAAATCACCCAGAAATTTGTGGTGTGAATGTTGTGTAAAGGTTGGGTAAATCGTTATCTATAAAAGGAAAATCATAGAGTAAAATAAATTCACTACTCAAATGCAATTCAATCGCAGGAGAAAAATCAGATCATTGTGTTTAGAGCATAAGTAAATTCTTTGTCGATAACTCACCTTTTATGAGGAAAATAGAATAGGTAAAAGGTTGGTATGAGTCACCCAGATCATTGGGAAAGAAAATAAAAAATGCTTTTTCCACTTCTGCAAGGAGCCAAGGAATCAAAGATTAATACTTTAGGGATTAATCATTCAAATGCAAAGATAATCACCAAAAAAAATGCATATATAATCAATTACAAGAAAACACAACTATTAATCGATCAGAGATGAATCAACAAAAATGCAAAGATATTCATTCACAAGGAAAAAATAGAGGGTAATCACTCAGAGATGAATCAATCAAAAGCGTAGAGATACCTGTACAAATCATGGATTAAAATGCATATATGTTAATGCTATTCGCTAGGGAAAAATAAAAACGTAGAGAGCCATAAATATGAGATTTGAAGGGTGGTTTCACTTGTTATATTCAAAATGAAGAAAACAACAGAAAGATAAAGCAAATAACAGAAGCAATCAGGTAACTATGAAGAACAGAGATAAATAAACAAAGGCAGAAAATGCATACTCTATTCATCAATGCTTCTGTAAATCATCATGTACATAGATGTACATACATAATACAAAAGACCCTAACTGTCATGTAACTGAATAACAGTTAGGTTAACTTAACTAACAAACTAACTTATGATTAGTGTTTTAACACCCCCCCTTAATCATAAGTTCGTTCTTGCCTGAAAAACTACCACTACTTGAAAATCACATGTGTCAAGCGAATATTCAGAAAGCTGGCTGAAGATGCTCTCTGAACTCTGAAAAACAAATAGCAGAAGTTGATGTCTTCTACTAAATTGGTGGTTTAAGGTTGACCAAAAACTCATCTGGTGGTTTCGGGATGACCACAAACTGAATGTCTAGCAGAAGATGATTTCTTCTACTAAATGGCATGGTTTTAAGTTGACCATAAACTAACAAGAGCTAAAGGCTCAAAAATATGAAAATATAACAAGCAGAACTTCGTGTCTTCTGCTCAATTTGTGGTTTTAAGGTGACCACAAACCATATCAAAATCAATATCATTTGTTCACAGGCTCTAAATCAAACTTGGAACCTGACTCAAAATCAAACTTAGAACGTGACTCAACTAGATTTCCCCCTTGTCAGGGACAAGTGGTTCCAATTCCCTTGACCGTCATTCGCAAGTATGGCCAAGAAGAGATCCAGCACATCAAATTATCTTCCGGTGGAGTCTGAAGACTCGATATTCAACTCAAAAGACTGCATCAACTGGGCCCCGATCATACCCTAAATCATCAAATCTTGAAAAACATTCATGTCCATCAACTGTAGAAATATCTCCAATCAAGTACGACTGTACTTGTGTATAAATTCGGCGATAAGACTACTCCAATAATTTGGCTTCCAAATGCCAACGCCAATTCCCTAACCATTCAAAATGAATTTGTTTCCGCTTGCGCTTTTGGCACCTTGCTGAGGGGTGATTTTTCTTCCCACAAAATTTGCATGGGTGAAGATCAAAACAGTTTGATTTATCATGGCCAAACCGGTGACAGTGTTTGCACTGTATGAGTTCTTTATCCAACCAATTATCAACATCATCATCANGGCCCCGATCATACCCTAAATCATCAAATCTTGAAAAACATTCATGTCCATCAACTGTAGAAATATCTCCAATCAAGTACGACTGTACTTGTGTATAAATTCGGCGATAAGACTACTCCAATAATTTGGCTTCCAAATGCCAACGCCAATTCCCTAACCATTCAAAATGAATTTGTTTCCGCTTGCGCTTTTGGCACCTTGCTGAGGGGTGATTTTTCTTCCCACAAAATTTGCATGGGTGAAGATCAAAACAGTTTGATTTATCATGGCCAAACCGGTGACAGTGTTTGCACTGTATGAGTTCTTTATCCAACCAATTATCAACATCATCATCAGCTATATATTGTACCTGTTCCTTACCAATATCCACAAGCTCTGTCGCCTTATCATCATTCAAAAAACCTCCACTCACAAAGAAAACAAGTTCGCTATAATTAGGAAAATGAAAAAGGTTGTTAGCATCATTTTCATATCCTAGTCCATATCGGTTTCGTTTAAATTGTAATTCTTCCCATGGTCGAACAACACATTTATCCACAACTTTTTCTGACATAGGGACTTCATCTAACTGATCTTCATGTTGTTTATGACTTTCATTACTAGTCAACTGAGCATCTTCATTCTCATCCTTGATGTCATTGAAATCACATTGTTGGTGTCGAAGCAAACTTAACTCATCTGACAACAACTTGTTTTGATGTTTGAACATATCAATCTTCTTGTGTGTTACCTGTAAACAAGTAATCACTTTGTTGAGGGTGCACTTGTTTATTGCAATTGTAGATTCTGTGGTTGAGTTAATTAATGTGCGCAATATTGTAAATAGTTCTTCAATTCTTTCCATTATGCAGAATATGGAAGAGAGTTGTTTGTCAATGCCACAAAATTCAATTTTGTATCCTGTTGTGCATGTGAAGAGCAATCGTCTGTTGCATAAATGTGCCAAAAACTACAGGATAACCAATGACTCACACAAAGATCTTAAGATAGACCCCCTTATTCAATTTCGGGTGGGTCAAGAATGCAAAGACAAATATGCAATTTGTTGGGCTGCTTATAACACCTTTACAACCACCTTATAACTTCCAAAAAATTCCTTATAGTACCTTCACAAAATAAATAACAAACCTTATAACTCCTTAAGTTTCCCTTGAAATATATATTTTTTTAATGAAATAAAATGCATCTCTATTAAGCCCTGCACTAAACCTTCTTTTGACTGTTTTACTCTTGGTATTTAAATAAGTTTATCTCCTTATTCCATGAACATTTGCACGACACGAATACTATTCTTCATCAAAGCATTTAAATACAGACTAATAAAGTAATGCATTGTAAATGACTTTGTGACTTAAAAAACAAAGTGTCTCTTATCAGGTTTCGATACCCTAATTTCAAAAAATTCTTCTCCACTGGATTACAGAGGTGTTTCTGAATCGTGAAACGTCTTCCTCACACGCTCTAAGATGCAATGTTCAATGAGCCACTAGATTAATATTGTCCATGGATCCACTTCCACTTCCACGAACTTCCTTTCCGCACAGAATTCGGATTCCAAACTAAACCCTCGACGAGCAGTTTCCTCCACGACTATTTCCAACGATTTTTTTTTATGTGGTTTTGCGCAGAGATATATTTGCAGCATCTTCAAAACTCCTTCACTGCACATTCTCACTTCAATTCTCAGCTCCTTGGAAGTGATCAGATCTTCACATCGAACCTCACGCTCTCCTCCACGCAACAGCTACTCACGCTCTCCTCCAGCAGTGACTCACGCTCCCCTACCAGCAGAAATTTGAAGATTACAATCAAGGCTTCGACGAGGGAGACATGAGTGGCAGCGGTGGGAATGGCAGGTAATGCTCACGCTCAGATATTAATGCGAGGATTTGACTAGGAGGTTACTCCTTGGAAGCCTCCAATGACGCCATGTCTTCCGCTATGCCATCAATCAAATGAATGTTCAAGGCCATCGTATGTAGTTTGCAGCGCTAGTCTTTTTCTCATTTGGTGCATCCTTTCACTACGCTTCTCCATCAAGATATATTCTCCATATCTTCAATGAACAAATTCTTCATCAATTCTACCAACACAATCTCATTTGATATATGATAAACCAGCATGCCTCTAAGATCATCTACATGTGCTCTGATACCACTGTTAGATTCAAAATGAAGAAAACATCAGAAAGATAAAGCAAATAATAGAAGCAATCAGGAAACTATGAAGAACAAAGATAAATAAACAAAGGCAGAAAAGACATACTCTATTCATCAATTCTTCTGTAAATCATCATGTACATAGATGTACATATATAATACAAAAGACCCTAACTGTCATGTAACTGAATAACAGTTAGGTTAACTTAACTAACAAACTAACTTATGATTAGTGTTTTAACATCACTGCACCTAGGAGTGAATTCGTTGGGCTATGAAACGCAAGTATTCACAGAGTACGGTAAACAATAGACATAGATCATCAATGTAGAGAACCCAAACAACCCTAATAATCAACGCAGAGAAAAAAACTATGGTGGATTGGAGAGAATAAATGTTGAGGAGAGAATTCCTTGCTGGGCAGAGAATGCTCCTACAGTTATTATCCATCCATAGGAAGGCAGGGCATTTGAATCTAATTCTTAAACACCGGAGTGAAGACAGACAAATCGTCTCCTGAGCGACTACTCAGGCACAGACTAATAACTTAAAGGAACACAAAATAGAGGATAAAAACACAAATTTGCATCCAGATCTTCTCCGTGAAGAAGAAAATGATGAAATAAAAGTGCAATCAAGGAATAAAGAAAACGTAGGCAAGAGCTACAAGAACGTAGGAAAGGTTTTGAGTTTGGATCTCATTCTGGCCACGCACAAAGAAACAGTAACTCATAAATAAAGGATACAATGGATAGAAAGGGTTCTTACTGAATAAATCAAGTGACAAGGGGATTACAATTACCCTCGAAATGAATGTGTGAGAAAGATCATGGTAATGAAATCTTCAACCGAGTACATAAAAACAAACATGTGTAAATTAAATTTCATTGCAAGTAACAACTTTAATAGAGATACCTTAGCCAAATGCGAATGCTCCAAAGTCGATGTGCCGTGTGCGCTTTGTCCAGCTCTCGCTTTCCAACCGATGTGACCTCACCGGTACCTCCCAGTCAATGCTAGGGGTACTCTTCTTCCCCCTGAGCCCCCCGAGCCACAAAGTTGCCACACACACAATACCAGAGAATGATAGCACCCAGATCACCTCGCAAGGTCGAGCTACCACTCGTTACCCGAGTTGGGTATCCCAACTCCCATAAGAGAAAGTTGAGTCAAGATACAATTTCAACAACGTAATGTTATGAAAACCATCTGTTTCCTCATCTCCTCCTCCACCATCTCTTTTATAAATTTTTCAGGTAATTAGTTTCCCAATTTATCATTAAATTCCTTTTTCATTTAATTAATTTCGAAAAACCTCCCCTGTACACATGTCGCTCGATCCCCTAGTTGCACCAGAAAATTAATTTTATTAATTAAATAAATATTCCTATTTCCCTCACCCACCAAGAGCATTCATAAAAATGCTCCTCAATGTCCCAATATTCTGTTACAATTCTTAAATGACTTATGCCTTACTTAATTCCTAGTTGAGTGCATAAATAGAAAGTTCCAAAGGCTAGATTCCTTACTAAGTTAGACCTCCAGCTTTTTCTTTAAGTTGCCCCCTTTTTTTAAGTTTCACTTTTTCTTTAAGTTTCCTTTTCTTTTAAGTTTCCCCTTTTTATAACTAAGTTCAAAATTAGTAGTTTAGATAAAAAACCATTTACTCTTTTTATGAATTTAATCCTCCATTATAATTTCTTTTATTTTTTATTTTTACTTTAATAATTAAAGTTTGAATTTCTCTTATTAGTTATAAAAGAACCTTTAGTGAATTGAAATTTTATAAAAGGAATATTAGTGAATTAAAATTGTATAAAAGAACCTTAGTGAATTAAAATTTTATACAAAGGACCTTAGTGAATTGAAATTTTATACAAAGAACTTTAGGGAATTAAAATTTCCACTTTAATCTGATTACACGTCTAATTAGTGTTTTTTTGTTATTCTAAGGTTCTACTCAGACCTAGGTTTTTAATTCACTAGGCTCGGCGACAATTCCTAAGGGGAAAATTAGTCATTAAACTTTACTTACCACATCATTCATTTTAAGGATGACTAGGTTTATTCACTTACCAGTTAAAATCATGATGTTCCCTTCAGGATGCACTACGTGCTCCAAGGGTGCCACTCAACTCTTTTTGTTTTCCTTCCACGATGTGCCATTCAAGATGCACTACGTGCTCCAAGGGTGCTACTTGCCTCTTTTCATTTTCCTTGCGTGACGTGCCCTTCAAGATGCACTATGTGCTCCAAGGGTGCCACTCACCTCCTGACTAAATTTTGTAGACGTCAAAGCCTTGGAGTCAATACTCCGCCAGGTGATCTTGTGGGAGACTAAGGGCCTCTAAGGAATAAGGCCCCTGCCTTATTTCATGCCCCTTAGAATCATCGTGAGTGACTGTCACAGTCTTCCATCATGACATTGTGGGTCTTCTTGAAATAGGTAATCGTTAACCTACGGTTCAAGCCATGACATGAGTGATAGTAGGCTATGGAAGGGATGTTGCCACACCTCTCCCTCAATGTCTTTGTTTTTCATGCATGACCCCTCTACTCCAAATGTGAGTCTGGTCAGCAAGTTATCGTCGGCCTGCATCCATAAACGAATCATGTCAGGAATAACAATCAATCATCATAACATCTAATCATATGTAGATATGTCACATCAACAACATTCAAACCCCAAACAACCCACTCCTTGACTTGATCCATATTCCAATGGGTTTCATTGATGCCTCTGCATCCTCAATTTTTGAAGTCTTGCACAGTCAGGAGAACCTAGTCAATAACACTTTTCTACATAAATACAACAAAATAACATATCATCAAATTGACAATATCTGATAATCATAATCAAAATGACCAATAGTATAGTAACCTGGATCACTTACATGCAAGTGTACTCAAAGAATAAGTTCACTCAATGCGCACAAGAGCGGGATGTTACACAAAAAAGGAAATTCTTCAAGAAAATACTTTATACAAAAGAAGAAATTTATTCATATGACGAGGATGATGAAAGAGGCAGTGACTCAGAAAGAGTACTCTTTATTTTAAGGTCCCCATCGTCATGACTACAAGTGACTCGACGCAAAAGCAATTTTTTTTTTTTTAGGCAGGAAGGCAACGACGACAACTATTAAACAACACAACTTGACGATGACACAATGCATGCAGATCAGGCAGTAGACCACAACGACTCAACATATCATCACATCAGGCAAAGATATGAAACATGTGATAATCAATAGACAGATAAAATTGAATACTTGCCTGACACCAGCAAGACAACGTCTACAATCTAAAGGACAAAACCAACAACCCGACACAACGGCTTGACGACCAGTAACTAGGAAAACTCTACAGAGCGCAAAACTAAATGCAATGAGGCATTATAGAACCAAGTACCAACATCACATACAATGAGAAAACTCCAAAATCAGGAAGCACCAAACTCAGGCCAGGTTATTATTTGCCACTATTCATCAGGGTGTGCAATGATCCCCTCAACAGGAATCATGTCCTCTCAAGGAGATAGGCATGAAGGTAACCCTGGTGCAACTTAACAATCCAGACCAACAACCTGAGAAAGGTTTCAATGCACTAGGGGACCGAAATAATTGACAAGAAGACTACACCCACGCCCCCAAGCAATAGGTCAACAAGACCCAATAAGACATCACTCACAATTAAATTGCGTAACTAACCGAAGGATTTATTGTTTCCTACAAGGCGACATGTGTGGGGAAATGACTATGACCAACCACCTCTTACAATTTGACTTAAGGCACACGCTATATAAGGAAGATAAAGATAGAGGTAGGATCTTGATCTAAATAAAGAGGTATTAAACATTATATCTAGAATAACATCTAAGGAAGATTGGAACAAAATCAAGCACCCCTTCAAACGTACTAGCTTCCTTCTCAACTTTAAACTTTATGATGAACTTTTGTAATTTAAAAATTCCATCTTGATTACATATAGTTTCTTATTGAAAACACGTCTCCTAAATTTGTATTTATGAGCCCCCACACAATGATCAACTTCTTACTACAATTTAATGTTACGAACCCACACACACAATGATAGAATTTCTTACTACCAATTAATATTATCAGCCCACCATTAGACTAAATAACTCATGCACACAAAGATAAAATTTTGTACTACAATTTAATATTATCGCACACAATTAGACTAAATAATTTGGAATCGTAGATACCAAGGGTTTTTGAATGACTCTTGAAACTACTACAACAGAGAAGAATAACGAATAACAAGCCTAAGGAGATGAAGATAATCTGTGAGGTATCTCCTAAGAAGGCGATGAATGAAATGGGGTGTGGGCTTTACTGCCACTAATTTCCATCCTTGCTTAAAACTCAAAGACCGCCCACATCATCTTCGTTTCGTATCATAAATATATTCCCATTTGTATGAGGCTGAAGAGTCAATAGATCCAGAGGACACACAAGGGTGGTATCTCTGTCTATCATTAAAAACGCAGGATATACCGGGTCACTATCACTATTTTAAAATTTTCATACACACTCTGATCAAATTAAATTCCCAACCACACTCTTTGGATATGTTAAATTCACAGTCAATGAATTAAAATGAATACATACCTACCATTAAAAATCAGACATAAATATATAATGGAAGACACAGGTATATATTTCTTGTAAAAATTCTACATGCTGCAACCAATCAACGCAGTCACACTCAACTAGAATTTCGTCTTCATTCAAATGCAAATCGTTGTCATCTCTATAAAATGTTGTCAACATATAAAAAAATCATTGTTATAGATAAAATGTGGTCTCACATATATATAAAAATTCATTGTTCTCATAACTCTGTCACGCATTGTTATAAAACGTTGTCACGTAATCATAACAACGTTGTCTTCTACACAACACAAAGTCACTGTCCTTTAAAAGTAACAATTGTATAGTATGCAACAATGTAATATAAAATATGAACATAATTTTTTTTTGGTTACAAAATCTACTTTCACGCATTATATATATTAATTCTCTATCACCCATTAAGGATACAATCATTATCACTAGAATTGTAGCCAACATATCTCTGTCTCACATCAGATATAAAATCACGGTTAATAAAATTAAAATTGCTATCAAAGTAAAACGCGAAGTAATCAACAATTTTTATATCCCAACCCAGAGCATAAAATCATTTCCACAATGTTAAAAATGTAGGTATATAAAAATGAATTCGAAATCAGATATTAAACGGACTGTAGTTAAAACACAATCATATAAAAATGAAATAGAATCATATATTTAAATGGAGATGCAGTTAAAATGCAAGCAGTATAAACGCAATTGAAATCAGATATTAAATTGACAGTAATTAAAAAATGGGCATATAAAAACGAGATAGATTCAGATATTTAAATGGAAATGCAGTTAAAACACAGGCAGTAAAAACGCACCGAGTATACACCGAAATGTGCCACAATTTAGGCATAGTAAACACGAAGGTTTTCAAACATAAAATTCGATGTTGTCAAGAGTAAAAAGGCGCAAACATTCAAGGTAAGTTTTCCCTATAATTCATGGCATATCGCTACCGTCCTTCCAGTGAAAAAAAATACAGTCCAGATATAAACCAATACTGACATTCAAGTGGAATGAAAAACACAGTCCATATACATTAAAACGTTGTCATTAAAATGGTAGAGAATAAAAATCCATCCAAATGCAGGGGTGATAAAAACATTGAGGATATTGAGCTGATCATAGAGAGAAAAAATGAACAATACACCGAGGTATTCAATTGCAAGAAGGAGCAAGACAATCATTCAACCAGGAACAATCAACAGGGTAGATAGCTAGGCAAAACATCATTCACTCATCATCCATGCACAAAAAAACAGGGCATTAGGATCTATAGGTCTGTTAACAATGAAGTGATGACCGTCGATATGGCTCCTGGCTGACTGCTCAGGTGTGGAATGATGATCTAAAAATGAGGACAAAAGATAAATAACAATCTCTTCATAATAATCATTAAACAACATAACAATCATAGCAAACAGGGATAGGGTTTTCATAGAAATCAATCAAATGCAGCGAGCATAAAGATATGATGACCTTAATTTCTCAATTTAAAAATGCGGAATAAAACACATTTCCTTGCATAATAGAAGTACAGTAATGAAAGCGCAAGAACAATGTTAATATACTATTAAAAATAAATGCATGTGTATAGTATCCCAAGGTGACATCTCCAATTCGTTGTCCCACGTGCTTCGTCCAACTCCCGCTTGCCGACCAATGTGACTTCACTGGTACCTCCCAGCCAATGCTAGTGGTACTCTTCTTCCCCCTTAGCCCGTCGAGCCACAAAGGGACCACACACTCTAAACCAAAGAGAAACTAGCAACCAACTCGTCTCGAAAGGTCAAGCTACCACTCGTTACCCAAGCTAGGTATCCCAACTCCCACAAGATAATTCAGTCAAGTCAAAAACATTTCAGTGCAACATTACACATGAAGAAGAGATATCCATCCTCCTCCTCCTCCCTCCTTTATATAGAGTTTCTAAGTAATTTCCTTCCCAAATTTCCATTTAATTTATTTTTCAATAATTTAATTTTGAAAAATCCTCCCCCGTACACGTCACCCATCCCCTTCGTTGCACCAGAAATTAATTTCATTAATTATTTAATTACTCCTATTTCCCTCATCTGCCTAAAAGCATTCATAGAATCGCTCCTAGGTGTCTCGATATTCCCTTACACATTTTAATGACTTATTCCCTTACTAAATTCCTAGTTGAGTTCAATTTAGAAGGTTCTTAAAGGAAAGGTTCCTTACTAAGTTAATCATCATTCTTTTTCCTTATGTTTCCCTTTTTATTTATGTTTCCCTGTTTTCCCCTTAGTTTCCTAATTCTTTTTAAGTTTCCCACTTTACCCTTTTATCTAAAACTCAAATTAGCAAGTGTAGAAAATTACCTTTTACCCCTCTTTCCTTTTAATTAATAAATTTTAAATAGCATAAGTAGAAAAACAATCAATTCCCTTTTAAAATTTTAATCCCTCAATATAATTTGATTTTAATAAATTAATCAAATTTCTTACCCCCTTTCGTCACATGTTTAATGATTATTATTATTATTTACCAAAAGTATCACTTAGACCTAGATTTCAATTTTCGAGGTTGGGCTACATTCTTATTAGGGAATTTGTTTTTAAATCTTTCTTATCACATCATTCATTCTAAGGCCATCTAAGTTTATTAACTTATTAGTTAACAACGCGACATTCCCTTCAGGATGCACTAGCTTCTCCAAGGGTTCCACTCGCCTCATTTTGTTTCCCTTGCGCGACGTGCTCTTCAGGATGCACTACGTGCTCCAAGGGTGCCACTCTCCTCTTGTCATTTTTCTTGCGCGACGTGCCCTTCAGGACACACTACGTTCTCCAAGGGTGGCACTCGCCTCTTGACTAACTTAGTAGACATAAAAAAAACCTAGAGTCAATACTCCACCAGGTGATCTTGTGGGCGACTAAGGGACTCTAAGGAATAAGGCCCCTGCCTTATTGCGCACCCCTTAGAATCATCGTGAGAGACCGACATTGTGGGTCTTCTAAAACTAAGTAATCTTTCATGTACAGTTCAATCCATGGAGGGAGTTCTAGTAGGTTGTGGCAAGGTTGTTTTCCACACCTTTCCCTCAACATCTCTGGTAGTCGTGCATGACCCCTCCAGTTCACATGTCATTTTGGTCGGAAAGCTATCGTCAACTTGCATCATCAACGAATCATGTCAGAAATAAAATCCATAATCATAACATCTAATCAGATGAACATATGTCATATATACAACAATCAAATCCCTATAGTCCACTCCCTAACTCGATCCAGATTCCAAGGCTTTCATCGATGCCTCTTCATCCTCGAGGTCCAAAATCCTGCACATTCAGGAGAACCGAGTCAATAGCATCTGTCTATGTCAATACAAAAAAATAACATGTCATTATATCCATAATCCCTCATAACAATAATCAAACTCCCAATAGAATAATAGTCTAGATTACTTGCAATTATTTGTCCTCAAAAAATAAGTTCGCTCAGTGTGCGCAAGAGTGGGATGTTACATTTATGTAACGACCCCGATTCGTCACGACTACAAGCCAAGCAATTTTTTTTTTTTGATAGGAAGGCAACGACGAAAACATTTCAACCACACAACCTAACGACGAACACATGTACACAGATCAGGCAAAAGACAACAACGATTCAATGCACTAGCACAACGAGTGGTTGGGTGAGACATGCGTAATAAAAAATAGACACGACTACCCACCCAACACAAACATGAAAACACCTACAATATAAAGGACAACATCCACCATACCAACACCACAGCGTCGATGACTAGTAAATAGAACCTCGAAGGCATGCAAACCCAACACATGATCATTATCCATAGCACCCAACCGACGAGTCAACAAGACAACTATATCATTCTTTCAACACAATAATTTTCTTATGCAACAAAATCAACTAGACAAATTTAATTATTATTATTGAAACAAAGATCATAGCAACTATAATCCAAATCCCAATATTAGATAAGTATATATCGCCTTCCTTAGAAGTGAACGCATTATATTATAGAACTGAAACTATAATAATTTGTTGTCTTAAATCGCTAAATAAAACTGAACGAGGTTGCTATCTTATGAAATTGCTATCATTTAAAACTAGAACTGTATGCCAAAGGTTTTGACGCAACTGAACAGCAAATTATTCACATAAAAGAATAATTTGTTTACAAAAGATGTACATCATAATGCTACCAATGCTTGTTCAATAATAAAGGTAACATCAATATAAATAATAAACGTAACAACAATATAAATAATAACGGTAACAATTGCTATACAAGAGTATAATGGCATTGTGCAACACAATTCATTGTCTAGCATTGGTTTCTTGTCATCTAAGTCGATACACTGTCTAAGAAAACACTCTCTAGCGACTATGTCTCTATCTACTTTAATTCATAACACCCTTGTCTATCAGTTTAGTAACGCACGGTTAAAAGATAATGCTGGCTATAAAATAGTATCATTGTCTATCAAGTGTTTGCCTGGGGTCTATTGAACAGTATCATTGTCTGTAGTTGTCTAATAAAAGCATGATAATGTTGTCAATAGTTTTCATAAAATATTTCACTGTGTTACCACATATATAATTTCATTACTAAAAATCAATAAACCCATAACTAACATACTGTGAAAACCAATAGTGGCGAAAATGAAACTCTCACATTTGGAACTCTGTCCAATGACTTGGAAAGGATTGATTAGCCAACACTACATCACACGTGGGCATCCACTGGAAATTATCACCAAAAAAAACAAAAACAAACGCATACATATGGAATTTATCATGCTGGAAATATCAAAAATTAAACCAAAAACATCAATATAGCATTATCATTCTCTGCTGGGATATCAAAAAATTAAAACACAGACATATTTATATATCGTTTTTCACTCTGCTGGGATATCAAACTAAAAAAAAATGCATACATAGATATTTCGTTATCGATCTCTGCTAGGATATCAACCTAAAACGTAAACAAAAAATATCGTTTTCACTCTAATGGGATATGAAACTTATGTAACGTAGACATATATATCTATATCAATCAATGAGTATCTAATTGTCCTTCAATGTATAATTTTGAAGTCAAGTCTAAAATCGTTGTCCACAGTAAACAAAGAAAAATTGTTGTTTAAACTGACATTAGTTTGCTATCGTATGAATTCATTGTCCTTTAACTATAATCACTCGCTTTTAAATAAAAATCAATGTCAAGGAAATAGCATATATACAATAGCTGGTAATGTTAGAGTAAAAAGAAATAACACAGACATTTAATAATTGTCAAATCACAGAGTTTAATATCACTACACAAAATGTAGAGGTGAGCATTATAAACGTAGAGAGTAGTAAGGTAATAAAATGCACTCCAAATATGGTCAATAAAACTTAGAGGAAACTAATATAATGTACAACTGTATAAATCGATGAGTATAAGGTAAAACATAGAGCAATTAAAGGTAGAAAAACGTAGTCCAATAGGCTTGGAAGAAAACACAGACAACCACTGTGTAATAAGGATTCAACACAGTCGCCCAATACATAAATGTCACTGTGTACAAGAGATTCAATCATAATCAACAATTAATATGCAGACAATACCGAGATCAAAATGCTATCATTCAAAACTTAATGATGTTCAGATTTCACCAATCAAGGAGTTGAGAACTGTCATTAAAATCACAGAGAATAAAATGTTATCCAAAGATGCAGAGGTGATACCAAACAAGGTTGGGGTTTATCAATAAAATGGAATGAGTTATACCAGTCAAGCACTCTTAAAATGTCCAGAAATCCCAGAGATAAAGCGCAGAGATAATCCAACAAAGACGCAAGACAATCACTCAACCAGGAATAATCAACAAGGGTAGACAGTTGGGCAACACTATCCTTTGCTCATTATCCATGCACAAAAAGGTAGGGAATTATGATCTATAGGTCTATTAACACCAAAGTGACAATCGTCGACACGGCTCCTAGTCGACTACTCAGGGGTGGACTGATGATCTAGGGATGAGTTCGAAGATAAAGCACAATCTCCTCATAATAGACATTAAACAAACAAAACAGTCAAGCAATGAGGGATCAGAGCCAAGGGAATCAATGCAATGCAGGGATCGTAAAGCTATGACGACTTTAAGTTCACGATTAAAAATGCTGATTAAACACATTTCTTTTATATAAGTACAGTAATGGAAGAACAAGATCAATATTAATCTACCATTCAAAATAAAAGTGTGTGTACCATGGCCCAAGGTGACAACTCTGAGTCGTTGTCCCAAGCGCTTCGTCCACCTCTAGTTGGCCGACCTATGTGACTTCACCGGTACCTCCCAGCCAATGCTATGGGTACTCTTCTTCCCCCTTATCCCCCCAAGCCGCAAAGGGGCCATAGACACTAAACCCATGAAAAACTAGCAACCAACTTGCCTCGAAATGTCAATCTACCTCTCTTACTCGAGATGGGTATCCCAACTCCCACAAGATAAGTCACTCAAGTCAAAAATTCTATAGTGTAATGTTACACGTCCAAGAAGAGATCCATACTCCTCCTCCTCCATCCTTTATATAGAGTTTCTAAGTGATTTATTTCCAAAATTAACATTTAATTTAATTTTCATTAATTTAATTCATAAAAATCTCTCCCATACACATGTCACCCATCCCCCTAGTTGCACCAAAAATTAATTTCATTAATTAATTATTTACTCCTATTTTCCTCACCCACCTAAAAGCATTTTTAGAGTCACTCCTGGGTGTCCCCATATTCCCTTACACATTTTAATGACTTACGCCCTTACTAAAATCCTAGTTGAGTTCAATTTAGAAAGTTCTTAAATGCAAGATTCCTTACTGAGTTAGTCATTCTTCTTTTTCCTTATGTTTCCCTTTTTCTTTATGTTTCCCCCTTTTTCCTTGTGTTTCCAAATTCTTTTTATGTTTCCCTCTTTTCCCCTTTTTATCTAAAACTCAAATTAGCAAGTGCAAAAAATTACCTTTTACCCCTCTTCCCTTTTAATTAATAAATTTTAATTATCATAAGTAGAAAAACAATCAATTCCCTTTTAAAATTTTAATCCCTCAATATAATTTGATTTTAATAAATTAATTGAATTTATTACCCCCTTCTCGCCACATGTTTAATGCTGATTATTGGTATTATTATTATTATTATTTTTTATCGCAAGTATTCACTTAGACATAAATTTTATTTTCCTCGGTTGGGCGACAATTTTGTTAGCAAAATTGTTTTTAAAACTTTCTTATGACATTATTCGTTCTAAGGCTGTCTAGAATTATTCACTTATTAGTTGACAACACGACGTGCCCTTAGGGACGCACTTGGTGCTTCAAGGGTGCCACTCGCCTCATTTTGTTTCCCTTGCACAATGTGCCCTTCAGGATGCACTACATGCTCCAAGGGTGCCACTCGCCTCATTATGTTTCCCTTGCACGTCATGCCCTTCAGGATGCACTACGTCCTCCAAGGGTGCCAATTGCCTCTTGACTGACTTGGTAGACATCAAAAACCCCTGGAGTCAATACGCTACCAGGTCATCTTGTGGGAGACTAAGGGCCTCTAAGGAATAAGGCCCTTGCCTTATTGTGCACCCCTTAGAATCATCGTGAGTGAGTGTCGCAATCTACCCTCATGACATCGTGGGTCTTCTTGAACTAGGTAATCATTAACCTATAGTTTGAGCCACTACGGGAATGCTAGTATGTTGTGGTAGGGTTGTTGTCCACACATGTCCCTCAACATCTCTAGTTGTCATGTGTGACCCCTCTACTCCACATGTTAGTCTAGTCGGCAAGATATTGTCAGCCTACATCATCAACGAATCATGTCAAAAATAAAATCTATAATCATGACATATAATCAGATTCACATATGTCATATATACAACAATCAAACCCCAATATTCCACTCCCTGACTCGATTTGGAGTCCAAGGGGTTTCATCAATGCCTCTGCATCCTCGAGGTCCAAAGTCCTACACACTCAAGAGAACCCAGTCAATAGCACCTGTCTACACAAAATAACATATATTCACATCCATAATGCCTCATAATAATAATCAACAACCAATAGTATAATAATTTGGATTACTTGCAAGAAAGTGTCCTCAAAGAATAAGTTCGCTCAGTGCGCACAAGAGCAGGATGTTACATACATCATGAAGTTTCATAGTATATAAGTGTCGCAATAATGTGTATCATAGTATCATAAGTCTATATATCAAACAAAATGGAAACTGTTGGTGCATATCATATGCATCCTCCCAGCTCGTCGAGTGTGGACTATAGTTGTCCCACTAGACCTTGACCCGATCTATTGTTCGACGTCGTAGCTATAAAATATAATGATTCAAGATGTGGAACAAATCAACCGTGAGTTCCCCCTCATCTGATACCTGCAAGGAACTCATGTCAATAACATGTGTAGGATCACTAATATAATGTCTAAAAAAAGATACGTGAAAAACATCATGCATATGCCTCAAAGAATCAGGCAAGGCTAGTTGATAGGCCACAGGCCCTTTCCTCTCCACAATATCCAAGGGTCCCATGAACCTAGGAGAGAGTTTATCTCCCTTTCCAACCTTGATCGAACTCTTATGCGGTTTCACCCACAAGAAGACTCAATCACCAACTTCGTAACTATGGTCGACACGACACAAATCAACATAACTCTTATGTTGATCCTACGCTTCTTTGATCCTTTATCTTATTGTTTGAATTTGATCTTCCATTTCTTGGATTGATTTTGGTCCCACCAAGAACCTATCCTCAAGTCGATACTATCTCAAGTGCGTTTGACAGGGTCACCCATAAAGAAACTCGAAAGGCGCCATCATAATGGTGCCTTGGTAACTGTTGTTATATGAGAATTCTACCAATGTCAAGAATTCTTCCCAATGCTTTTGTTGGTCCATCACGTACATGCGCAACATCTCTTCCAAGATTTGGTTTGTTCATTCATTCTACCTATTAGTATCTGGGTGATACGCAATACTAAATTTAAGTTGGGTTCTCAAGGCCTCTTGGAAAATAGTCCAAAATCATCCAGTAAACACCGATCCTCGATTGGATATAATCCTCTTAGGCACGCCATGTAGCCTCACAATATCACTGATGAAAACTCTAGCTATGTCAGGTGCTTGATATATTGTATGCATAGGAATAAAATGAGCACTCTTCTTCAGAGTGTCGACTACCACAAAAATTGAGTCATGTCTCCTTGTCATTAGTGGCAATCCAACAATGAAATCCATCAAAATAACCTCCCATTTCAATTCTAGAATAACGTGTGGCTATAGTAATCCTACTGGATGTATATGTTCATCCTTTACCTACTAACATTCTAGACATATGGCCACATAGTTGACTATGTCTTCCTTCATTCCATTACAGAAGAGTAATGGTTTAAGGTCTGTCGTCATCTTCATGACTCATGGGTGAGCCATGTACACCACTTTGTAAGCCTCGTTTAGGATAAAACCCCTCAACTCGTCGTTCAATGGTACGAAAATCCAATTTTTAAACCTCAATAATCCATCGTCGTCACACGTAAATCCTTCAAATCTTGGTATCATCATTGTGTTTTCTCCAATAAAATCCTTGACCTCCTTGTACCAGTCATCATCTCGTTGTAAAGTTAGAATATTTTCACGTAGATTTGTTTGAAGAGGAAACATCGAAAAGATGCAAGGTCTCCGACTCAATGCATCTGGCACTTGGTTCACTGTTACCTTTATGTAAGTAATCATGAAATCGTACTTGCTAAGAAATTCTGACCAACACCGTTGTCACACGTTTAGGTCGCTTTCCGTAAATATGTGTTGTAGTCCACAGTGGTCCGTTTTTAGTTCAAATTCTCGTCCAATAAGGTAGTTTCATCAAACTCTTAAGGCATAAACAATGGATAACAACTCCAAATCGTGCATTGCATAGTTCTCCTCGTGCCTTCTCAATTTCCTCGAGATGTAAGTGATCACTCGACTATCTTGCATCATGACTCTGCTTAAACCTTTCTTGGATGCGTCAGTGCATACCAAGAATTCTACATCCATGTCAAGGACCTTTAGTATCAATGTTGTATTCAACAACTCCTTCAACCTCCGAAATGTTTCCGCACATTTCTCGATCCAAACAAATTTATTGTTCTTATTCTGCAACTCCATGATCGAATTTGCTATCTTCAAAAATCCCTCGACGAACCGTCAATAGTATCCTGCTAAACCCATAAACCTACACACTTCTGAGAGATTCGTCGGCATAGGATATTCCATAATAGCCTCAACCTTTTCTAGATCCATGACGATACCTTCATCAGAGATGACATGCCCTAATTTGTGAATCTTCGATTGATAAAACGATCATTTGGACAACCGCCCATACAAAATGTGCTCTCCCAGACACTGTAGTACCAAGCATAAGTTATTTTCATGATCCTCCATCATCCGAGAGTAAATAAAAATATCGTCAACGAATACTTCGAATAACTTGTCCAAGTACTCATGGAACACCATGTTCATCAAACTCATAAATACCCCTGAGGTGTTTGTGAGTCCAAACAGTAAAACAATAAGCTCATAATTTCCAAACCTCATCTTAAAGGAGGTCTTAGGGACTTCATCCTCATTGATATGTAACTGTTGATACCCTGATCGCAAATCAGTCTTTGAAAACATTGTCGCACCCTTCATCTGATCGAACAGATCATTAATCCTAGGCAACATATATTGATTCTTGATCGTTTCCTTGTTCAATTGACGCTAGTAAATGTAGAGTCTCCATGACCCATCCTTCTTTCTTATGAAAATAAAAGGTGCACCCCATGATGACACACTTGGATGTATAAGTCCCAAGACCAACAACTCCTGTAACTCTAGGGTTGACATACGATAATGCGTTCAAGATATTGGCTCATTCCCCAGTTTTAGTTCTATGGTAAATTCCAATTCCCTCTCAGGCGACATCCTAGGTAACTCCTCCAAGAAGACATCCGAAAACTCTCTCACCACTCTCTCACCATACAACCGCTATGTCTCAATGCATTGAACTCATTCAGTTGATGCTCAATGAATTCCTCTGATAGGTACCTCTCTCGAACCGTTCCTCGAACAATTCCCATGACACATCTTCGATGACCATGTTCAATTGTGGCAGGAGCATCTTCCACAATAGAAGAGTGATCCCCTTTAGTTGAAAGACTTCCATGCAGAACTTCATGTTGGAGGTATAGTCACGGAGTGAAAAGAACATATCCATATTCTCCAACCATGCCTCAATGGCTGCACCGTTCCGGGGAACCAAAGAACTCAGGAAATTTGACCTTCTCGAGTTCACGATGAATGCTACCAGTACCAACTGATGCACACAGTGGACCCTCAGGGGGTGCCAGTGACTTGGCCTCATCTCTATCCAAACGGCTGATCAGTGCCTCAGACATCCGCTAAAAAGACCTCATCATCCCAACCACATCACCCACCACTATATGCTCTTGTCTGAAAACGTGTTCGTCTCCCTGGAGATTAGACCCCTCAGGCATGGATGCTACAGGAGGCGTCACACCACCTCGCATAGCACCCCGTCGTCTTCCTCTGCGACTTCCTCTAACCATGATTACCTGCATGAATACAAGTCAACTTAATTAGAAACAATATAATTAAATACACATCAACGAAAGTCGTAGTGATCCCAAGTCCTAGGTTGAACCCACTCTGATACCATATGTAATGACCCTGATTCATTACGAATACAAGCGAAGAAAAAATAATTTGACAGGAAGGAAATGATGACAACACTTGAACCACACAACCTGACGATGAACACACGCACGCATATTAGGCAACAGACAACAATGACTCAACAAACTAGCATAGCACGTAGTTGGGTGAGACATGCGTAATCAAGGATAGACATGACTACCCACTCGACACAAACATGACAACACCTACAAGACAAAGGACAACATCAACCATCCCAACACCACGGCCTCGATGAACAGTAACTAGAACCTTGAAGCCGCACAATCCCAACACATGACGATTATGCCTAGCACCCAACCGTCGAGTCAACAAGACGACTATATCATTCATTCAACGCAATAATTTTCTTGTGCAACAAAATCAACTAGACAAATTTAATGATTATTATTGAAACAAATATCGTAGAAGCTATAATCCAAATCCCAATATTAGATAAGTATATATCGCCTTCCTTAGAACTGAAGCCACTATCTTGTAGAACTGAAACTATAAGAATTTTTTGTCTTAAATCGCTAAATAAAACTGAGCCAGGTTGTTATCTTATGAAATTTCTATCATTTACAACTAGAACTGTATGCCAAAGGTTTTGGTGCAACTGAACACCAAATTATTTACATAAAAGAATAATTCATTTACAAAAGTTGTACATCATAATGCTACCAATTCTTGTTCAATAATAAAGGTAACAACAATATAAATAATAAAGGTAACAACAATATAAATAATAAGGGTAGCAACTACTATACAAGAGCACAATGGCGTTGTGCAACACAATCTGTTGTCTAGCATTGGTTTTTTGTCATCTAAGTCGATACGATGTCTAAGAAGACACTCTCTAGTAACTAAGACTCTGTCTAATTTAATTCATAATACCCTTGTCTGTCATTTTAGTAATGCACAGTTAAAAGATAATACTGGCTATCAAATAGTATTGTTGTCTATCAAGTGTTTCCCTGGGTTCTATTGAATAGTATCACTATCTGTAGTTATCTAATAAAAGCACAATAATTCTATCAATAATTGTCATAAAAGATTCACTCTGTTACCACATATATAATTTCATTACTAAATATCAATAAAACCATAACTAACATACTGTGGAAAACAATAGAGGCGAAAATGAAACTCTCACATTTGGAAATTTTCCCAATGACTTGGGAAGGATTGATTAGCCAACGCACCATCACACATGGACATCCACTGGACATTATCACCAAATAAAACAAAAACAAACGCATACATATGGAATTTATCATGCTTGAAATATAAAAAAATAAATTGCAGACATCAATATAGCATTATCATTCTTTGTTGGGATATCAAAAACTTAAAACGCAGATATATTTATATATCGTTTTTCACTCTGCGGGGATATCGAACTAAAAAAAATGCAGACATAGATATTTCGTTATCAGTCTCTGCTAGGATATCAACTTAAAACTAAGGTAGACATATATCATTTTCACTCTGCAGGGATATGAAACTTAAGGAACACAGACATATATATATCTTTATCAATCAATGAGTATCTCTCTATCCTTCAATGTATAATTTTGTAGTCAATTCTGAAATCATTGTCCACAGTAAACCAAAAAAAAACGTTGTTTAAACTGACATTAGTTTGCTATTGTATGAATTCGTTGTCCTTGAACTATAAATGTTGGCTTTTAAATAAAAATCATTGTTAAGAAAACAACATATATACAATAGTTGGTAATGTTAGAGTAAAAATAAATAACTTAGACATTTAATAATTATCAAATCGCAGAGTTTAATATCGCTACTCGTTGGGAGACATAATTACACAAAATGCAGAGGTGAGCATTATAAACGCAAAGAGTAGTAAGGTAATAAAATGCACTCAAAATATGGTCAATAAAACTCGGAGGAAAATGATATAATGTACAACTATATAAATCGGTGAGTATAAGGTAAAACACAAAGCAATTAGAGCTAGAAAAACACAGTCCAATAGGCTTGGAAGAAAATGCAGAAAAGCATTGTGTAATAAGGATTCAACGCAGTCGCCCAATACATAAATTTCGTTGAGTACAAGAGATTCAATCACAATGAACAATTAACATGCAGTCAATACCTAAATCAAAATGCTATCATTCATAAATTAATGATGCTGAGATTTCACCAATCAAGGAGTTTAGAACTGTCATTAAAATCACAGATAATGAAATGCCATCCAAAGATGCAAAGGTGATACCGAACAAGGCTGGCATTTATCAATAAAATCGCATGATTTATACCAATCAAGTATTGGTTAAAATGCCGAGAAATCACAGAGATAAAGAACAGAGATAATCCAACAAGAGATGCAAGACAATCACTCAACCATGAATAATCAACAGGGGTAGACAGTTGGGAAACACTATCCTTTGTTCATCATCCACACACATAAAAGAAGGGCATTAGGATCTATAGGTCTATTAACATCGAAGTGACAACCGTCAATCTGGCTCTTGTCTGACTTCTCAGGCATGGACTGATGATCTAGGGATGAGGTTGAAGATAAAGCACAATATCCTCATAATAGACATTAAACAAACAGAACAATCAAGCAATCTCGGATCGGAGCTAAGGGAATCAATGCAATGCAGTGAACATAAAGATATGAAGACTTTAAGTTCATGATCAAAAACACTAAGTAAACACAATATTTTTATAAAAGTACAGTAATGGAAGCACAAGATCAATATTAATCTACCATTAAAAATAAAAGCATGTGTGTCGTGGCCCAAGGTGACAGCTCTGAGTCATTGTCCCACGCGCTCCATGCAACTCCTGCTTGCTGACCGATGTGACTTCATTGGTACCTCCCAGCCAATTCTAGGGGTAATCTTCTTCCCCCTTAGCCCCCCGAGCCGCAAAGGGGCCACACACACTAAACCAATGAACAACTAGCAACCAACTCGCCCCGAAAGGTTGAGCTACCACTCATACCCGAGCTCGGTATCCCAACTCCCACAAGATAAGTCAGTCAAGTCAAAAAAAATTGAGCGTAACGTTATGCATCCAAGAAGAGATCCATACTCCTCCTCCTCCATCCTTTATATATAATTTCTAAGTTATTTATTTCCCAAATTCCCATTTAATTTATTTTTCATTAATTTAATTTTCATAAAAGTCTCCCCCGTACACATGTCACCCATACCCCTAGTTGCACCAAAAATTAATTTCATTAACTAATTATTTACTCCTATTTCCCTCACCCACCTAAAATCATTCCTAGAATCGCTTCTAGCTGTCCCCATATTCCCTTACACATTTTAATGACTTACGCCCTTACTAAAATCCTAGTTGAGTTCAATTTAGAATGTTCTTAAATGCAAGATTCCTTACTAAGTTAATCATTCTTCTTTTTCCTTATGTTTCCCTTTTCCTTTATGTTTCCACCTTTTTCTTTTAGTTTCCCAATTCTTTTTAAGTTTCCCTCCTTTCCTCTTTTTATCTAAAACTCAAATTAGCAAGTGCAGAAAATTACCTTTTACCCCTCTTCCCTTTTAATTAATAAATTTTAATTAGCATAAGTAGAAAAACAATCGATTCCCTTTTAAAATTTTAATCCCTCAATACAATTTGATTTTAATAAATTAATTGAATTTATTACCCCCTTCTCGCCACATGTTTAATGATTATTATTATTATTATTAAAAGAAAAATTACCACAAGTATTCACTTAGACCTAGATTTTATTTTCCTAGGCTAGGTGACATTTTTGTTAGCGAAATTGTTTTTAAATCTTTCTTATAACATTATTCATTCTAAGGCCGTCTAGTTTTATTCACTTATTAGTTAACAACGTGACATGCCCTTCAGGACGCACTAGGTGCTCCAAAGGTTCCACTCGCCTCATTATGATTCCCTTGCACGATGTGCCCTTTAGAATGCACTACGTGTTGCAAGGGTGCCACTCACCTCATTTTGTTTTCGTTGAACGACGTGCACTTCAGGATGTACTACATGCTCTAAGGGTGCCACTCACCTCTTGATTGACTTGGTAGACATAAAAAATCCCTAGAGTCAATACTCATCCACGTGATCTTGTGGGAGACTAAGGGCCTCTAAGGAATAATGCCCCTGCCTTATTGTGCGCCCCTTAGAATCACCGTGAGTGGCTTTCGTAGTCTTCCCTCACGACATTGTGGGTCTTGTCAAACTAGGTAATCATTAAACTATAGTTCAATCCACTGCAAGAGTGCTAGTAGGTTGTGGCAGGGATTTTTTCCACACCTCTCCCTCAATGTCTCTAGTTGTCATGCGTGACCCCTCTACTCCACATGTGAGTCTGGTCGACAAGCTATCGTTAGACTGCATCATCAATGAATCATGTCAAAAATAAAATTCATAATCATGACATCTAATCGGATGCACATATGTCATATATACAACAACCAAACCCCAATAGTCAACTCCCTGACTCGATCTGAAGTCCAAGGGGTTTCATCGATGCCTCTTCATCCTCGAGGTCCAAAGTCCTGCACACTCAGGACAACCTAGTCAATAGCACCTGTCTACACAAAATAACACATAATCACATCCATAATGCCTCATAATAATAATCAACGACCAATAGTATAATAATTCGGATCGCTTGCAAGCAATTGTCCTCAAAGAATAAGTTTTCTCAGTGCGCGCAAGAGTGGGATGTTACACTTTATGGCTATGGAAACTTAGAAATGAAATATTTAAAGTGACAAAGAATAAGGTGAAGTGGATCTTGAGGAAGAACTAACAAGTGATTTAACTGATCTTAGGAAATAAAGCAATAGAAACAAGTCACTCAAAGAAGAAATGATCAAGCTAAAGGAAGGTTCTAAAAAATCAAACAAAATATTCGAATAAGTTGCTCACCTCAAAATCAAGGTAAAATAAGAAAAAAAGAGATAAATATTCTAACAATCCACATTAAGGAAAAATATAAATACTTAAACAATCTTGAAGCAGAATTTAGTCAATAAGAAAGAAGACTTGAAGAAGAAATCCTCTCCTTGAAAAACCAACTTGACGAAGGAAAGAGAACATAAGAAGTAATGAAGATCCAGATGATAAAGGAAAATATTGTGAGAATCTTGAAGAAAAAGTTGTGTCATTGAGAATTGAAGTCAAGAAGCTCAACAATAACTTGAAAATCTCTCAAGTGCTAGAAGAAATTCTCAACGGTCAAAGGCCATCCAGTGACAAGTCTAGAGTAGGATACAAACAAATTCATTTTGAGAAAGGTTAAAGCTCCATGATGAAAGAATCATAACAAAAGAGTTATGCAAAAGTCCTAAGAAATTCCACTCCAAAGAGAATCACCCAATCAGAGGAACAAAATATCAACAATCAACAATGGAGAGGAATGACATAAAAGAAATGTATTTCCAAGAAGACCTTCTACCTTCAAATACCAAATAATATTTAATCATCAAGAAGGAAACAACATAAGAGAAGACCATGATCAACCAATGCATGAATTAAGAAGGACTACATCACAAAGAAGATCATTTACCTCCAGGTATCAAAGTTTCTTTTATGGTCAGTGTTTTACTTGTAATAACTTTGGACATAAAGTTATAGATTGCATAGGGCTAAAATCATGAAGGTGGGTAACACTTTTGTGAGAATCGTGTCTTCAAAATTCGTAGAGACATTTTTGCAGCCAAACTAATACTTTTTTGTGTACCATTATTTCGCCCTCGATTTTTGTCTACAAGTTTAGCTGGACAGATTTTTTTTCATCCAATAACATCTTTTCGGCCAAAAAAATATTTTTGCCAAAAGAACCTTTCAGCTGAAAAAATGTTTATATATTACCCGCACATCACGCCTATCACAATTTTTCCGAATTGTTTGTTAGTTGATAGCGCTATGTGATAATGTTTGGTTTTCATGATAGTGCTAGGTGATATTGTTTGGTGTTGGCGATAGTGTTGCACGTCGTTGTTGTGGGCATGCAGATAGGAATTCGGGCAAATGTTGGTGTTGTGGGCGGTCGAACGTTGGTGTTGCGGGCATTCGGTCCAGGTACAATTAGAGTAGTAATTTTAATTTTAAATAGTTAGTTAACTAAATTGTTAGTTAAAATTTAGATTTTAAATTTTAAAATTGTTAGTTACAATTTAGTTTTTAAATTTATATAGATTCCTGACAGGGTCATATTTGAACCTGTCCATGTACAGGGAAATATTCGGCCATGTCCATGTACAGGGATAGGCTCAAATTCAGGCCTGTCCTTGTACATGAAAAAGGCTCGTGCTTAGTGTTGAATAGAGTAGTATCACACAAGTCATTATCTTAATGAACATGCTTACTATGGTTATACTGTACAAAGAATTACAACATATGGGAATAGTTCTATCCTATGATTATTTTAAATATTAGTATACATAACTCTTATACCACCCTTTATACGAAACAATAATGTTTATCCTGTATGTAACTTGAATTTGAAATTGTTAGTTAACTAAATTGTTAGTTAAAATTTAGATTTTGGATTTTAAAATTGTTCGTTGCAATTTAGATTTTAAATTTATATATACATTGTGGATAGGGATGTATTAGGCCCTATCCATGTACATGGACAAGGCCGAATTCGGGCCTGTCCCTGTACATGGAGATGTCCCGTGCTTAGTGTTAAACAGAGTAGTATCACACAAGTCATTAGCTTAATGAACATTCTTACTATATTTATAGTGTATAGAGAATCACAACATATGGAAACAGTTATATCCTATTCTTGTTTTAAGTATTAGTATACATAAATATTATACCACCCTTTATACAAAACAATAATGCTTATTCTGTATATAAATTTAACCTAAAATTGTTAGTTAAAATTGTTAGTTAACTAAATTGTTAGTTAAATTTTAGATTTCAAATTTTCAAATTGTTAGTTACAATTTAGATTTTAAATTTATCTATAGATTGTTCATAGGATTGTATTCGACCCTGTCCATATACAGGGACAAGCCCGAATTCCGTCTTGTGCTTAGTGTTGAACAGAGTAGTATCACACAAGTCATTAGCTTAATGAACATGCTTACTATAATTATAGTGTACAAAGAATCACAACATATGGGAACAGTTCTATCCTATGCTTATTTTAAATATTAATATACATAATTCTTATACCACCCTTTGTACAAAAAAATAATGCTTATCCTGTATGTAAATTTAATTTGAAATTGTTAGTTAAAATTGCTAGTTAACTAAATTGTTAGTTAAAATTTAGATTTCAAATTTTCAAATTGTTAGTTACAATCTAGATTTTAAATTTATGTATAGATTGTTGATAGGGCCGTATTTGGCCCTGTCCATGTACAAGAATTTAGGTCTGTCCTTGTACATGGATAGGGCCTGTGCTTAGTGTTGAACATGGTAGTATCACACAAGTCATTAGCTTAATGATCATGCTTACTATAGCTATAGTGTATAGAGAATCACAACATATGGGAACAGTTCTATCCCATGTTTATTTTAAATATTAGTATACATAACTATTATACCACCCTTTATACGAAACAATAATTCTTATCCTGCATGTATAATCAATGTTATTACTTTACCTTGTTACAGCTGATGATCAGTGTGTCCTATGTTATACAATTGAACCATAGCTAATCTGAGCTATGTGTCCTATGTTATGATAATCTAAGTTTGTTTTATCTACCATATTATATAGAAGTAATGCACATGTATAATCTATATAATAATCATTTCATCTCCAACTATGCAACTTAGATATGATTAGGGTACTTATGTATGACTAAACCAGTAATCTTATGCTTGTACTATTAGTAATACACAATACTCATAATTATGACTCAATCTACTATGTTCCCTTATTCAACTAGCAATCCAATAGTGTTTGCTAATCACAACCATTCCTCTTTGTCGAACCATGCTGATTTCCTATAAGCTATAGGGTAAGTAACTACCTCATAACCAAACTGATATGTAACCCTTGTTCAACCCTATGCTTTGATCTCATATGAGATGAGTTATAAGTAAACACAAAATATGGAGAGCACAATGATTGTCATTATATCAATAACAATGAGATGTAACTAAGATTATATCCCACTTTCACCCTTGTTATGTACTAGTTAAAGTGATCAAACACACTTGTTCTCTAAGTAGTTATACTAATCTTCTTACTATGTGCTTACTACTATACCTCATACTCCAATACCAGCTTATGGAAAACAATATTGTAATCATTATACTATATGTGATTAATAGTATGTAATATATCTAATTATGCTAGCTTCACTAAACAGTGATTAGGTCTCATAAGTAGATGCATAACAGTTAAGTATACCCTATCTTCTTTGAACATCATGGCTTTGATTCATAATATGTGTTATGGATATAGATTATATTACGAGTGTATTGCTTGTACTATAACCACCTTGGATTACATCGAGCTTATGTAAAAATGGCGTACATAATAGGTAAAGAGATATCTGTTATAAACAGGTCCATAGGGTTATAGTTAACCTTTCTTATACAAAGATAATGTATGTTTTCTAGCTTACTATAACAACACTTATTTGATAATCAGCTTCATAGTGATTACAACTTACATATCACATATTTTAGATTTTAATATTAATTTGTTAGTTACATTTTAGATTTGAGATTTTATAGTCTTAAAGTGTTGACAGGGTCATATTTGTCCATGTTCATGTATAGGGACAAGCCTAAATAAGGGGTTTTCCTTGTACATGGACATGGCCAAATATGGCCATGTCCATGTTCAAGGGCAGTCCTGAATTTGCACCTGTACCTGTACATGGACAATGCAATTCATGCATGTCCTTGTACATGGAAACGACCAAATATAGCTTGGTCCATGTACAGGGACATGTCAGAAGTCAGGCCTATCCCTGTACATGGACATGGACGAATATGTTAAGCATTGCATGCTTGTTGTATCTGTGTATGCATTGCTTAGATAATAAATTTAAATTTTATGATTTAAATGGTCAGTCTTAGTATTAAGTTGTTAGTTAGATTTTAGATTTGAGATTTTATAGTGTTAGACTGTTGAAAGGTTCGTATTTGGCCTTTTCCATGTACATGGGCATTCCCGAATTTGGGCTTGACCTATACATGGATAGGGTCGAATATGGATGTGTCCATGTATAGGGACAGGCTCAAATTTGGGCCTATCCCTATACATGGATTGGGACAAATATGTCATTTTCCATGTACAAGGATTGGCCTAAATTTGGCGCTATCCATGTACACGGACTAGCCCGAATTTGGCCTTGTCCATGTTCAGGGATGGGCTCGAATTCGAGCTTTTCCCTGTACATGGATTGGGCCATATTGGGCCCTATCCACGTACAAGGACATACTCAAATTAGAGCATGTCCCTATACATTGACAGTGAAAACTATGGCTTTGGCCATGTATAGGGACCAACCAGAATTTGGGCCCATCCATGTACAGGGACAGGGCCAAATATGACCCTGTCCATGTACATAGACATGCCTAAATCCGGTCATGCCCTTTTCCATAAACATGGATAGGCCCAAATTTATCTTAGTTGCATGATATTCACTTGATTAAAATTGAGAAAGAGTCTCAAGGGCCCTAATGAAATTCAAAATAAGATTTAGACGGTGCAGTTCCCAACAGTTGCTTAAAAGATACAAAATAGTTATAGCTTAGTATTTTTTTAGGTTGTTTCTCTCCCTCCCTTGTAACACCAGTTTATGGATCCTTCATATAAATACAGTTGCATGCAACTAATGACTACTAAGTCAACTTGGGGATTATGGTTTACCAAATTGTGTTTTTTCTATGAAATGAATAGTTGTCATAACACCACATAAGAATGAATACAAAAACAGAGAGAATTTTAAAAAATAAGGAAAATCATATTTCTAATTAAATGGCATCTATATCACTCATTAAATGACAAGCATAACCATACTAAACATTTAGATTAAATAAAAACTGATTTATAAACTAAATAACATCCATACTAGACTTTAATAGTAGTTGTATAGCACATTACTAACAACTATAGTATACATTAATAACATTTGTACTTTTCCTATATAGCAAGTTGTAATATTCACTGAAAATGACAGTTCAATTATTGCAGAAAACCAGCCTTCATCAATGCTAGCATCTACCTTGCATTTTTTTCTAGCTAAACCTTGAAATCTAGGCATTTAGACTATTATAAAATTTAAATAGATCTTATGGGTGCCATTATTCCCATCACATTCACACTTTTCTCACTTTCCTCTATAATTACAATACCCAAATGCAGTAAATTCCTATGATAAAAGCAACCAATATTCACTAATAAATGGATTAAAATCCCTATTAAAAATGCAGTAAAATCCTATGATAAAACAAACAAATATTCACTAATAAATGCATCAAATGCCGCATTATAAATGCAACAAAGTTTCCATTAAAAATCTACCAACTCTCTCTCTGTTATTAGTTGAGGTTCCTCTCTGATAGATGCAAAAGTTTCAATCCTAAATATTGTCATTTCATATTTCACAAATCTGCACAAGTAGATTCACCTAATAACTGTAGGCAAACCAACCCCAGTCATGGTTGGAAATATGGAGCCCCTCGTTCAAACTGTGCTTTTCCAGTCTCATGGTGCCTTTGAGAGGGTGTATGCTGCCAAAAAAAACACCTTGTCCATGTACAAGGATGGGCCCGAATTTGGGCCTCTCCTTGTACATGGATAGGGACGTATTCCACCATGTCAACCTATTCTTAAGGTTGAGTTCAAATGTGTCCATATCCATGTACAAAAATTCCCTATTAAATTGAATACTTATACATTCAGTTTGAAAATCTGAAGGTTAGTTATGAATTATAATGGACTCTTTGATGCATAAAATTTATATTTTAGATTGTATTTGTGCATTTAAATTTGAATTACGTACTTTACTTTTTCTTAAAATTCATTCTTTATTTTCAAATTTGAATGCAACTTACTTCTCACATCACATAAATTCAAATATGAAAACTTTGATTAGTGTGGGTTTTTGGTTTTTTTGTTTATTTTGTTTTTGGTTAAGTACCAAGTTGAGATAATGTTCAATTTTTTTCTTTCCTACGATGGTCCATGAGACGTAGGAGTAGTTGAGAAGATCATGATCATAGTATTTATCTTCCTTTGGTTTTTAGGTTTATTTGTTTTTGGTTAAGTTCCAAGTTGAGATAATGTGTGACTTTTTTCTCTCCCAGGATGGTCCATGAGACCTACGAGTAGTTAAAAAGAGCATGATCACATTATTGATATTCCTTTTATGCTAGGATGATAAAATATTATAAGTAAATATCATGAGAATCATGTGGACATTGTGCCATTAAATAAGAACTTAATTGTTGACTTTGTCTTGAAATCACCCTTGCTTGACTTACACCCCCTTTAATTGTTGTGTGGGTTTTTGGTTTTGTGCTTTATGATGCAGGCAAGTTCGTTCCTTCACCTCAGACTCACCCTCTCACAGGATCGTTTGAATCCCACTCCTTCTTGAGTCTAATTAGCTCTTTGGATTCCCTCGGGAATCTCTTCTGCAAATGCCCGATCCATAGGTCCTTCTGACTTCTCTCACGGCCTCTGCATAAACCGTGACCTTTCCCCGACTCTGTATCGGGGTTCGGGGTTTCGGTATTTCCGTCGTGACAAACCCCTGTCCTCGTGAATCCCCGATTTCCGATTACCAATAGGCTCTCCTTTGCCTTTAGCCCCAAACGGCTAAGCCCTTAGTCCACACGATCGGCTCCACTCGACCACAACCTTGTATCACCCTATCGGGATTTCGAGTTCTAATTTCCCGATGAGTTCTTTGTGCACTAGCCCCCCCTGGCTAGACTCTGGTCCATGTGATCACTTCCCGTTACCACGGCTATAACTCCCATCGGGGTTTCTCCTATCGGGTTTTCAGACTTTTCGTTGTCGAGAGTCACAACACTTTCCAACTCTCGATCTCTGATTCTCCGATGAGCGCTTTTCTCTACGCGCTAGCCCTTCCGACTCAGCTCTTGGCTCATGTGGCCGACACTCGTGACCATAACCTTATCCTGTCAGAGCTACGGGGTTTGTGATGCCCCAATGCATACACCTTTTGGATTCTCGATTGTCCAAATCCCGACACTCAGTTACGCTGACAGCTGGCCTCCATTATGCCTCTGTCCTCCTTCGCTGCTGTGCTGACATCTATACCCCACTCATCGGGGTTTCACGGATCGTGAATCTATAATGCACAAAACTCTCATCCCTGGGATCCGCGATATCCCGATGGACAAAATTATGACGGCGCCCGATCCTTTGCCACGTTTCCCTGTTGTTGGACGGTTCTGAGCACCCGTCGGGATATCGTGGATCGCGATATCAAGATTCTTGATGCAACGGTTCTTATTCCGTCAAGAAACCCAAAATGTCGAACCCTGACTCCTCTCGAATTCCTGACGCGTTTCTTGCCGAGATCAACAGCTCTAGTCTCTTCTCGTAGTTTTGAGGTTCAACTAGCCTCGAACTTCCAGTCTCAAGACTCCCGATGTATTGATGACGCCCCGATCCTCTGACACCTGTCCTTACAGATGGACAGCTGCGATTAGGTCAGGTTTTCCACGACGAAATTCCCCGACTTCTGGTCAATGGGAATTCCGATATCCCAATCCCCGATATGCCGATAGATGGCCTCCCTGTCTGTCGGGGACTTAACCTCCGCGCAACTTCTCCAGATCCGATGATTGTCGGGTATCTATTATAGATCTAATGGCCCAGAACACTTCTTTGTTTGCACACCTGCTCCTATGCTTAATCTCGACGCACCTTCTCCCGATCCAACGGTTGATGGGATTTCTCTAAGAGATCTGACGGCTGTCGGTCTCTTATTCCTGTATGCTCCCCCTGAGCTTCTCGCGCGCCTTTCTTCCGTGACTTCGAAGAATTTCAAATTATCTAAGGCCTCAGTCTTTGTTGATTTCTCCTCTCTATGAGCTCCTTGAACCCGAGCCTCGCTCCATGTATGAAAACACCTACTCCTCCAGAGCTTTCCTTTCTTTGAATCCTCAAAGGATTATTTTGACTCCTGCACCTCTGTGAAGTCCTTGCGCACAAAGTGCTATCTGTCCTGAGATTCTACGAGTACTTAGATCCCTTGGGGGACTTCGTCTTCATTCCTCCTCCCACAGATGGAGAATATAATGCCTTCCTGGCTCTCTGTTCGCTCAAGAAACCTCTTGTTGAGACTCTCTGGGGGTTCAACAACCCAGTGAATATCCTTCCTGATGGATGCTTCCTCCAGTAGCAGAACTCAAAGAGTTCTTTCCTCCTGTGCCTGTCTGCACACTAACTCGAATGCCCACTTGGCAAAGTTCCCTTTCTTCCATAGAACACTCAACGGTTATGTCTTCTTTCATGCACTCCTTGCACTTACTCAATGCCCTCCTGGAAGAGCTCCTACAGAACCCTCAGCGATTTTGGTCTTCTCCGAACTCTCAACAGAGTTCCTTCTCTAACGCAACCCGTCAGTATGCTCAATGCCCTCCTGGCAGAGCTCTACAGGATCCTCCACGATTCTATCTGCAACTGTGTCTCTCACACAGCCTTGCCTCCGAGGTGTTTAGCGACCTCACAGGTATTCTTCTCCCTGAGTTAATGATTTCAGTCCTGTGCCTCAGCACATCTTCGTCTGACTCCTCAGAGTTCAAAAGTGCACTCATGCACTGGTATTCAGAGTCCACAACACTCTGTCATGTCCTCCTGAAATGAAACCTCAAATACCCTCAACCTGAAATCACACAAACTCCCTGCAAACATACAACCACAACATACATTTACAGCATATAAGAGAACACCATACAGACATCCATTAACACACAAAAAATGCAGGAAAAACTGCTATGTTATATTAACAATGGCAACAATGCCTGTATCTTTACAATGGTGTTTCTGAGCTCTCCTCGGCTCTCTCATACAACCATTCTACCCTAGATCAACTCTATCTATCTCAAAATGAGATCTAAAATCTCTTTTACCTGAGGCTCATTCCTCCAGGTTCACCTACTCTATTAAATTACAATAAATGGTTGTCTAGTCCAGCGTATGGATCTAGATCTCAGCCGATCTACAATAAAGATCGATCCTATCTAACGCCTACATAAAGGAACGAATTTCATGGCTCACCAGCCTAGACATTTAATTTACATTCAATTCAAATTTTGAATGAGGCTGCGCCTCCCTTCAGCTTCGAATGCATGCGCGCTAACGTGGTTGGCTGGCTGGCTGGCTGCATGGAGAGATGCTCCTGCATCATACTCCACAGCTGCAAAAATCATGAGCTCCTGCTCATGAGCTTCCCCTGTAAGGGGTTGGAAATCCTCCTGGATCCCAAATCAGTCTTTGGAGCTTCCCATCTGCTCCATTCTGCTGTTGTTGCTACTTCCGTTGCGCTGCTGCTGCTGCTGCCTTTTCTCTGCCCAGCTTCTCTTTGCTGGCAGTGTCTGCTGAATTCAACATTAGCTCCATGATCACCTCATCCAGCTGTTCCCATGGCTGGCTCTGTTCTTGCAGTCTCCTCAGCTGCAAAAATTTTTGGCCATCGGGAAGATCGCTATGATCCCCCATGCCTTCTTGATCAATTTCCAAGTTCACCTGTTGGATGTGCCTTCCCTGCACTTTTACCCTTTCCTCCAGGGCTTAAATCTGTTCCCACAGATCAGCAAGACAAATGTTGTCTGTCTCTTCTTCTTCTGTTGCTGCAAGCTCTCGTGCTCCAGTGTTTTCAGCTTCTCGGCTGAAAATATCGAGCTACTCCTCCGAATGCTCATCTTCTCCATCTTCTGCTGCAAACTCCCCTGTTTCAGTCTCTTCAACTTCAGTGCTGAATGCGTTCTCAGCGTTCTCAGCTTTGAGCCATTCCACCGAATGCTCATTCTCTTCTTTCATTTCTGCTTGGGCAGTCTGCACCATCTTCACTAATTCTTTTTGGACAGTCACGACCGACTGTTCCCCTGCTGTTGTTACATCATCTGTAACAGAATTTTTTTCCTCCTCATGGGCAGATGGTAGGAATATCCCAATTCCCCCAATCATCAGTATACCATCCTGATGTTCCTTCTCTTCTGTCAGCTGCATCTGCTGATCCAAATTCATCTTTCCATCCCTGCCTACCTGGAAATATGGGATGCTTCCACTGCTTCTCTACTGGAAGACCATGAGATCAACCAATCCCATCTTCATCAGCACTCCTTTATGAATTGAAATCTCTCCCGAGTCCATGAGACTTTTCAGATAGTCTCGAATGTTCATTTCTGCCCATCTGGCAGTTCAATATGCTTCCGCTGCCCTTCTGGCAGTCTTCGATGCTTCCGCTGCCTTCCTGGCAGTCTTCGAGATCCTGCAGTGATCTCTGATCATTGCCCAGCTGGCAATGCGAAATTCCTTCTCTGTCCTCCTGACAGTCTTTGAGACCCTCAGCTAATCTCAATCTGTTGTCCTCCTGGCAATCTGGAATTTCTTCTTCTCTGCCTTCATGGCAGTCTTCGAGATCATATCTCATTTCTGTTCCCTTGCCCATCTGGCCATTTGGAAACCTTCCACTGCTCTCCTGGAAGTCTATGATATCCTCAGTTGATGTCTGATCATTCTTCGCACTGAGAATGTCTCCACTCTCTGGTTCACATATGTAAACCATCTCTTCTTCCTTGGTGGCCTTGAGGTTTTCAGCATACCTCAGCCATCTCCTTATTAGCCTCTGTTGTCCTTTGACCATCAGCTCCCTGACTGGCCATTTCACCTTTCGCGTCTGCATGGGCCACTCGTGCACCCATCTTGGATTTTTATCCTGCCGCATATTCATTTCGAGCTCCTCCATCTCTCGCTTTATGTCAGCGAGCTCTCTATCCATTTCTGTTGCGCTCATCAGCTTTGAGCTCTTCCTTTCAGCATGCTTATGGCCTTCAGTAGCCATCTTGCTGTGTCTATCCGCCTCCCTGGCAGATCTGTTGCTGTCACTCCTGCAGTCCTGAGTGCTCAGCTTCATTATACCGTCCCAATGACTGTCTTCTTGATTGTTGCCTGCCCGCAAACAATCACCTTACAGAGTCTTCAATAACTCTGTCTTCTTCTTCTTTCCTCTGTCTGCAATATACAAACAGATTCCCCGCTCTGATACCACTTGATGTGTATCAGAGTGCTCCTTCTCTTCTGCCTCTCTTCCTGCCTAAAATATACAAGCAAGAACTAGCCTTGATACCACTTGATGCAGGCGAGTTCGTTCCTTCACCTCAGACTCACCCACTCACAGGATCGTTTGAATCCCACTCCTTCTTGACTCTAATTAGCTCTTTGGATTCCCTCGGGAATATCTCCTGCAAATGCCCGATCCACAGGTCCTTCTGACTTCTCTCACGGCCTCTTCCTAAACAGTGACCTTTCCCCGACTCTGTATCGGGGTTCAGTGTTTCGGTATTTCCGTCGTGACAAACCCCTGTCCTCATGAATCCCCGATTTCTGATTACAGATAGGCTCTCCTTTTCCTTTAGCCCTAAACAGCTAAGCCCTTAGTGAACATGATAGGCTCCACTCGACCACAACCTTGTATCACCCTATCGGACTTTCAAGTTCTAATTTCCTGATGAGTTCTTTGTGCACTAGCCCCCCCTGGCTAGACTCTGGTCCATGTGACCGCTTCCCATGACCATGGCTATAACTCCCATCGGGGTTTCTCCTATAGGGTTTTCTGACTTTTCACTGTCCAGAGTCACAGCACTTTCCAACTCCCGATCTTCGATTCTCCGATGAGCGCTTTTCTCTACGCGCTAGCCCTTCTGGCTCAGCTCTTGGCTCATGTGGCTGACACTCGTGACCACGACCTTATCCTATCGGGGCCAGGGGGTTTTTGATGCCCCAATGCATACACCTTTTGCATTCCTGATCGTCCAAATCTCGACTCTCAGTTACGCTGACCGATGGCCTCCACTATGCCTATGTTGTCCTTCATTGTTGTGCTGATAGTTGTACCTCATTCATCGAGGTTTCATGGATCGGGAATCTATAATTCACAAAACTTTCGTCCCTGGGATCCCCGATATCCCGATGGACAAAATGCCGACATCGCCCGATCCTTTGCCATGTGTCCCTACTGTTGCACGGTTCTAAACGCCCGTCAGGATATCGCGGATCACGATATCGATATTCTTGATGGAATGATTCTTATTCCCTCAAGAAACCCGAAATGGCGAACCCAACTCCTCTCGGATTCCTGACACGTGTCTTGCCGAGATCAACAACTGTGGTCTCTTCTCGCAGTTTCGAGGTTCAACCAGCCTCGAACTCCCAGTCTCGAGACTCCCGATGTATTGACGACGCCCCGGTCCTCTGACACCTATCCTTACAGATGGACGACTGCAATTAGGTTGGGTTTTGCATGATGAAATTCCCCGACTTCTGGTCAATGGGAATTTCGATATCCCGATCCCCTATATGCCTATAGATGGCCTCCCTGTCTGTCGAGGACTTAACCTCCACGCAACTTCTCCAGATTCGATGAATGTCGGGTATCTATTCTATATCTAATGGCCCAGACCACTTATTTGTCTGCACGCCTCCTCCTATGCTTAATCTCGACGCACCTTCTCCCGATCCAATGGTTGACGGGATTTCTCTAAGAGATCCGACGACTGTCGGTCTCTTCTTCCTGTATGCTCCTCCTGACTTTCTCATGCGCCTTTGTTCTGTGACTTCGGAGAATTTCGAATTCTCTAAGGCCTCAGCCTTTGCTGATTTCTCCTCTCTACGAGCTCCTCGAACCTGAGCCTCGCTGCCTGTATGAAAATGTCTAATCCTCCGGAGTTTTCCTTTCTTTGAATCCTCAAAGGATTCTTTTGACTCCTGCACCTCTGTGAATTCCTTGCACGCAAAGTGTTATATGTCTTGAGATTCTACGAGTACTCATATCCCTTGGGGGATTTCGTCTTCCTTCCTCCTCCCACAGATGGAGAATATAATGCCTTCCTGGCTCTCTGTTCGCTCAAGCAACCTGTTGCTGAGACTCTATGGGGGTTTAGCAACCCAGTGAAGATCCTTCCTGATGGATGCTTCCTCCAGTAGTAGAACTCAAAGAGTTCTTTCCTCCTGTGCCTGTCTACACACTAACGTGAATGCCCACTTGGCAGAGTTCCCTTTCTTCCACAGAACACTCAATGGTTTTCTCTTCTTTCGTGCACTCCTTGCACTTTCTCAATGCCCTCTTGGGAGAGCTCCTACAGAACCCTCAGCAATTCTGGTCTTCTCTGAACTCTCAACAGAGTTCCTTCTCTAACGCAACCCGTGTGTATGGTCGATGCCCTCCTGGCAAAGCTCTACAGGATCCTCCACGATTCTGTCTGCAACTGTGTCTCTCACACAACCTTGCCTCCGAGGTGTTCAGCGACCTCACAGGTATTCTTCTCCCTGAGTTGATGATTTCAGTCCTGTGCCTCAGCACATCTTTGTTTGACTCCTCAGAGTTCAGAAGTGCACTCATGCACTGGTATTCAGAGTCCACAACACTCTGTCATGTCCTCCTGACATGAAACCTCAAAGACCCTCAACCTGAAATCACACAAACTCCCTGCAAACATACAACCACAACATACATTTATAGCATATAAGAGAACACCATACAGACATCCATTAACACACAGAAAATGCAGGAAAAACTGCTCTGTTATATTAACAATGGCAACAATGCATGTATATTTACAATGGTGTTTCTGAGCTCTCCTCAGCCCTCTCATAGAACCATTCTACCCTAGCTCAACTCTATCTATCTCAAAATGAGATCTAAAATCTATTTTACCAGAGGCTCATTCCTCTAGGTTCACCTACTCTATTAAATTACAATAAATGGTTGTCTAGTCCAGCGTATGGATCTAGATCTCAGCCGATCTACAATAAAGATCGATCCTATCTAACACCTGCAAAAAGGCACGGCTTTCATGGCTCACCATCCTAGACATTTAATTTACATTCAATTCAAATTTTGAATGAGGCTGCGCCTCCCTTCAGCTTCGAATGCATGCGCGCTGACGTGGCTGGCTGGCTGGCTGGCTGCATGGAGAGATGCTCCTGCATCACTTTACCTAAAGAAAGTTAGCCGCCTTGAATTTGGAATAATTTAATTATTGACTTTATGTTGAAACCACCCTTTCTTGAGTTATGCCCCCCTTAATTGTTTTGTGGTTTTTTGGTTTTGTTCTTTTCTTTTTCCTAAAGAAAGTTATCTTCCTTGACTTTGGATTCCTTTTCTTGACTTGTTTTTTTTCTTGTTGATTTTTATGATTTAACAATAAATATTTTGTTTTATAAACTATTATTTGTTTAAATTATTTAATTATTTAATTATGTGGCTACGACCCCTCTAGGATAGTTCTTCTTGGTCTTTTCCATATTTTTGGAGATCTCTTCTTGGTTATTATTTGGGGATTCTGGTTCTACTTGTCAGTGTCACCCTCCTCATTTTTTTGTTGGTGTCGCCCTATTTATCTCCATGCTAATGCCACCTTGTGTATGTTTCCATTCTCTTCTATTGTTGGTGCCACCTATGTATTTTGTTGGTTAGTCTATTGATATTTTACCCTAAAAGTTCTTGGCAATTTGTTCCATGTGTTATGATGAGATCTTCCCTGAGGGTTTGATCCATGATCCCTTGAAGATTTTTCTGATCATATATAAGAGGATAGAAACAACATATCATGTAATATTGTTTCTTGTTTTAGTTTTAAGTAAATTTTTTGTCTATGATTGTGAAAAATATAGTTGTTCTAGTTTTTTCAATATATTTTTGCGATGATTTGAAGTTGTTATAAATTCTGAAGTTCTTCTGTTATGAATTTAGTATTTCCATTTAATGTTTCTATAACTTATAAAATTTCATATTCATGAATTTTCAAAGGATAGATATTGATGCGAGATGTCGAAATAGGAGTCTCCAAACATTCCTCGCAAACTCTCTAAGCTATCCCAAGAAGGAAGAAGAGGAACCCCTTCTTCGACTGAGACTCCGAGTGACCAATGGAAATCTAGTCAGAGGAGACAATTATCAAATGAGTCCATGAATAATTCATCTTGAGAATGTGCTCAATAAATTTATATGGATGCAACCTTCTTAGATAGGTTGCACATTTATACTCCTACACCTGAGAATGTAGGGAATACATCATCACAATAAATTGGTTTTTGGTAATTTTCTTTAATTTTGTAATTTTGTGTATTTATATATATATGTGTGTGTGTGTGTTTGTGTATTATATATATATATATATATTCTTATGTTAAATTATGTTAACAATTGTAATTGCTTTCAAATGTGTGTGTAGACAATGAGTTTAATGCGAGAGAAGACAATGAAAGTGAGAGTGGGTGTCACGAAGATTCTAATGTTGGTGAAGAGGGTGAAGGTGGATTTAGGAGGTGATGTTATAAAGAAACATAATATTACACACCTACATCCACCTATCATTTAGATGTTGGTGATGAGCTTCACTAGGAATGGATTACTAAAGCAATGACCCTTGAGTGATGCCTAGATGTTAAAAGCAGGATGGAAAACAATTTGGGGAGCTTGGATCTTCTTCAGAAGAGTAAAAAAATATTGGATATTGTTTTTCATTCATTGCAAAACTTATGGATGGATATCAAAATATGGGGCCAACCACCGACAATTTTAGCATTTTGATCAGGAGATGAAAATCGGAGGTGATGGGCCCTGATAAATGAGACATAGTAAAAAATGAATTTTCAAAATAAAACACAATTTCTATGTTCAATTTCAAAGATGGGCCAAAGTGAAAAATATTGAAGGTGCAATATTTTAAGCACCCCAACATAGCAGAACATCTGTATAAAAAATGTTTGGCATCATATGGAAAATTGTCGTGGAATGATGAGGTTCCACATTATTTTGCCAGACACTTTTATGAAAAGTTTTCCATGGACATCCACCCTGATTATACTAGCCTACCATCTAATTATTATGGAGATGGTAGAGTATGAACATACGATAAAAAATGGTCATATCGAAATGCAACATTGCAGAGGCTTCCACGACCTTTAGTATCTCTCCCAACAGAGGAATTTTCCTCACATTCAAAGTTGTGAGCTTCATTGAAGGTTGGAAAAGATGTTATGAATGCAATTGGAGAAAATTTGGAATCGATTTTTTATGGTGTTGATGTTGGTTTGAACTGTTAGTGAGCGGAATCCGATTCTCAGGCCATTTTTGTTTATAAAACAGATGAGGAGTTACATACCATGTTAGTAGAAGATATTAAGAAGTATGCAAATTTTTTTCGTAATGGTTGGAAAGAATTCATTCAGAATGATGAACCGAACAACAGATTGGTATGTGTTCTAGTTAGTAAAATTTTTAGGATAATTTACTTCTAGTTCTAGACCTAGATACATATCATTGTATTATAGAAATAATTGAGTTTTTATCGTCATTAATTTCAGTTTGGAGATATGTTAAATGAATCCCCAGTAAATAGGGGAGACTTGATTCCACAAGTTTAAATTTTGATGGGTTGAATCAGGTATGTGTTTTCTAATATCCACATATGACCACTTTAGTTGTTCAATCTCCAATCTTTTGAATAAGATCAACAACATGACATTTATGATTTTGTATAAATGTGAACACATTGAATCTTAGATTTAGTAATTAGTTGTGTTTTTCACAAATCTCTATTCCATCTCCTACTACATGGGCAGGCTTGTCCCAATTTTCATTGAGAGAGTTTGAAGAGGGTGGGAGTTCACAGGTATCATTGCATGTTGAAAACAAATTTAGTTATATATTAAAATTGAAAATTATCATTTAAATTATTAATTTAAAAGAAGAATGTCTTAAAAAATATTTAATTTATTGAATCATAGGTTGGCACATCATAGAACTTACATGTTTCAAAATTTAAAACTACAATTTAATGTGTTAAAATCATTTAAATTTAATTTTCAAATTTTCAAATTTGAAATGTGTTGATGATGATGATGATGATTATGATTAACATGCACTATGACCAAATTGGTGTATCCAACCTTAAGAGGGTAAGTAATTACTTGTGATTCGTTAGAATTTTATTTATGTGCTCAAAAAATATTAAGAGAAGATTTCCAAGATCACCATACTTTTGTTGAGTTAAGAGGTTAGTAAGGTTGGTAGTGTGAAAAATATTTTGAAAATAAGATCTAATATGGGTATAAGCTGGACAATCTAAGAGAAAGTGTTTTTCATCTTCAACATTATTAGTGTCACAAAGGTGACACACTCTTTCATCCCATGGCATTTTAAGAATTTACCAACTCCCAGTTTCACTATGGAGCTCATGAGAATTTGTTCTTCTCTTAGCAATGCTTATTTTTTTCTTTACACTTGGAAAAATAGTAGATAATTTTGATCTTCTAGATTAGGCTTGATTACATATTTATAATACCTTAATTTTAATTTTTCCTCTAACTCTTTAGCACACCACATTTTCTCCTTAAATTTTGATTTGAGGTTTTTTTTAATAGTATATTTATTATGAAAAATGGTTTCTTCCATGATTCCCATGGATAAGAGGGTACCTGAGAGTGTGCTTGAATAAAATGTGGAGAAGAGAGTGTGAGATATTGGGATTGAGGAGGAATCATCCATATTTGGGAAGGATGTGTCTATTCATGATGATTCATAATTGTATGTTCATTCCACATTAGTGAGTTTTAATTTTCTTTTATGTTGGGATTTTATATCAAAGTGTTCAAAATAATTTTTGTTGAATAATCTTATATTTTTTACCTTTTTCAAATTTTTGTTTTCTCAAATTTTTAGTTTAGCCTTTCTTACTAAACTAGTGTCTATATAACTTTTAAATGCTTTGATAAATTATTTTGAAATATATATAACCCCTATATAAGCTTATCATTGTCTTAAATGGTACATTTAAGATTATTTATGTTTAGGTCATGATGAAGACCTAATTTTGAACTTGAACATTTAATTATTTGAGAACAGACTCTATCGCACATCAGAAAAGGGGAAGTTTCTAAATTTTATTCTATTTCATTCAGTGTCTTCTTGTTTAAGAATGGCGTAGTATGGACATTTGTGTTTTCTGCATACAACAAAGTGAATTCCTTCTTGCTAGGGTATTTTCAAACTCTTAACTAAATTGGTTACTAACCACAAAAACCAACATTCCAGTAGATTTATAAATAAGCTATGTGCATGCATGATATCACTTATGTTTTTATTATGATGAAGGCATATTTCAAAGAGCATTTGATTATATGTAATATGAATACATCACAAAGATTAAAGATTTAAATAGTTTTTAAGAATGACTTAATGTATGTCTAGATTTTTATTTTCTTCATGTACATGAGAGATTATATGAGAACATATATTCCACCGCAGAAAGAGGAGATAAGTATTTTCTGGAAGAATGGATTTTAAAATAGAGATTTGTGAACTTTCATAGATATAAGTAATTTCTTGGAAGAATGGGTTAATCTTGAGATTTATGAGTCCTTTAATTTGAAAGGTAATTTGAGGACATTTGATTATATGAGAACATTTGTTCCACTACATAAGAGGAGAGATGTATATTACTGCTAAGGATATACGTATTTTATTGATGAGTAAATAAGATCACCTGGCATGAGAATTTCACCTGAAGGATATGGGACTTTATCCATAAGGTGATAAGTATTTTATTGGAAGAATGACTTAATATGGAGATTTGTGAACTTTATACATACACAAATATATTTATTTCTAGAGTATTATCTAACTCTGAACACAAAAATTAGTTACCAAGAACACAATTTTTCTCTTTAATTTTTTTTAATATTTTAGCTAAAATTTTACATTGTTTAGATCATGTATGCTTATTGTGGACAATAACTATTTTGGAAGTTTTGGAAACTTTTTATGGAAGTTTGGTTTAAATAAAGTGTAATAAAAAAAGAGGGATAATCTTAAATTTGTGAAACTTTGGTTAGTTATGTTATTATTTCTTATTGCTTATTTAATATTTAGTTAAAGTATATATGTTAATATTTGTTATTTGTTTTTTTTATTATTTTTTATTGTTACAAATGTTTACATTATATTTGGTGGAAAGGAATATGTTGGTGGATGAAACTTAACTCTTTTTGTATGCATGTCAATTTTGATTTAATCACAACTTGTTTTATTTATATAAAATGGTACATGTGTACATTTTATTTTAAATGTGTACATATATTTTATTGTAAAATTTTAAATTTTGAATTTGACGAATGTTTTCTTTTGTAGGTATGAATTGCAAGCATGAAGTGATCTATCTTAAAGCAGTATCTTAGAGTCCATAATTTTGGAGTTAAATGTCCTAGTTTTTGTTATAGTCCTATAATAGATGTGGAACCTATGTATTTGG